>PGTU02003664.1:0-32514 GCA_002896215.2 Cicer echinospermum
CCGAGTTCCTTATTACATTGCATACCTCTGGCCTAGTACCAAGTTCACACCTTGTTTCTCTCAACTGGTTTAACTCCTCTTGCATAGCAAGTATCCACTCCTATCTAAAAGGGCTTCCTTAATGTTTTTAGGCTCAACCTGAGATACAAAGGCTGTAAAGTTACAAAACTGACTGAGGCTTCTCCTAGTTGCACACCTTTTAGAGATATCGCTATAATGTTGTCTAAAGGGTGGTTTCGGTTGAACTTCCATTCCTTAGGCAACTCAAGGTTTCTATAGGTTCTACAGGGTCTGCACTAGTTGGAGGGTCAGCTATAGGTTGTTCTATGGTTCAGATTTTACAACATCATCCAAAATGTCAATAACCTTAGAAGGAGTTTTGTTCAGTTTTCTGTAAAAGATTCATCAAACTTTACATGAACTGACTCTTCTATGTTTTTGTTCTTTTTGTTGTAGATTCTATAGGCTTACTAGTTTGGGAATATCCTAGAAAGATACCTTCATCTGCATTAGGTCAAACTTTCCTAGGTGTTCTTTGCCATTGTTTCAAACAAAGCATTTAACAAAGATTCTTAAAGTAGGACAGTTGTGGTTTTCTACCTTGTAAAGCTCATAGGGTTGATTCATTATAGCAGGGCCTAATGAGAACTCTATTCACAACATGGGTGGCTGTACTAATTGCATCTCGCCAAAAGTACTTAGTAGGTTTGGAGTCCTTAAGCATGGTCCTAGCTAACTCTTCTAGGGATCTATTTTTTCCTCTCCACTACCCCATTCTGCTGTGGTGTCCTAGGGGTGAATAGATGTGGTTGATTCCATTTGATTCACAAAAAAATTTTGAAAAAGATCATTTTGGAATTCACCTCCTGATCACTTTTTATTGAAACAATTTTCAAATCATTCTCATTTTGTACTAAAGCAGCAAACTTTTTGAAAACAGAGAATGTATCACTTTTATGAGCTAAAAAGTAAGTCCATGTGAATCTAGAATAATCGTCAACCAGCACATATCCATACAGGTTTCCACCTAAACTCTTAACTTGGGCAGGTCCAAAAAGAGTCCATGTGAACTAGTTGTAAAACTCTATTTGTCTACACGAAGTCTATAGAGGGAAATGGAGTCTTAACCAGTTACTTTTCTCACATGCATCACACAGTCTATCTTTAGAGAACTTCCTATTTGGTAGACCTAAGACTAACTGTTGCTGACAGTTTATTCAAATGATTTATGTGTATATGAGCATTCTTTATGCCAAGCCATGTTTCATCTGAGTTGGATAACAAGCAACATACAGCACTAGGTACAGAATTGAAATCCAACATGTAGATGTGTTAATTCTCTCCCCAATCAGCTTTAGTGTTTGTCATCTTTATGCTCAATAATGCAAGATTGTGATGAAAACTTACTTGAAAACCTTGTCACATAACTGGCTTATACTCAGTAAGTTGTGCTTTAATCCTTCAACATATAGCAATTTTTATTACTTGCAGTTGATTCATCGCCTACATCACCAATTTCAATGATTCCAATGATTTTCCTCTGTTGTTATCACCATATTGACAAAGCCTCCTTCCTTTATGTCAGGGACAGAATTTGATTTGTCACCAGTCATTGCTTGAGCATCGCTATCTAAATACCATGGTGTTTTGTGGATGTCAAGCACACCTGCAATACAAAATCAGAATTTTGTTTAGGTCCCCAATTTTAAATGGGTCCTGGCTGGTTAGTGTCAAACACAGATTTCTTTTACTATCCAAACTAACTTCCATCCTTGATTGGCTAATTTTTTAAAATTTGCAATTAGACACAAAATGTCCCTTTCTGCAGCAGAAATGACATCTGCCATCAAAGGATGAATGTTTATTGGTTTAGTAAGATGTCATACATACTCTTAGCAATAGCAGATTTTTGACCATGTTTGACATTCATGGTTTGCATATAACAATACCAGATCTGTTTTTATTTTTTCTTTTGACATGCATATTTGGTGTATATCCTAAACCAGATTTTTCATGAACATGTCTTTGATTGCTAAGTATGACATTTAGCTTATCTTTACTATTTGCAAAATTTAATAATTCAGATTTTAATGATGCAACAGTATTTTCAAGTTCAATGCACTTTGCAGATTTTTCCTGTGAATCCTTTTCAGTTGTTCACATAAATTTCAATTTCTTTATGTTCAACATTCATTTGTTCAAGCATTTTCTTTGTGCTTAACAACTGTTTTATGGAATTCACATAATCATCATGCAGTTCATTGAAAGCTTCTTGTAGTTCATCATATGTTGGATTAGATTGTGAACTAACCTCATTTTTGATTCTGAATCTGTATCTGCCATGAGACACAAGTTGACTTCTTCTACATCAGAAGATGCAGAGGATTCATCGTTATCATTCCATGCAATATAAGCTTTTCTGCTTTTGGTGACTGGTTCCTTGCCTTTTGATTTTGTAGCTCTGTTCTTGTTTTGCAGTTTGTAGCATTCTGACTTTATGTGACCAGTTTTACCACATTCATAGCATGTAATGGTCTTGTTGTCAGTAGTCTTTGAGCTAGATGGTTTTCTGAATTTGTTGTCTTTCTTCTTCAGAAACTTCTTGAATTTCTTGACAAGCAACCCGATTTCCGGCCCTTCAGATTCACTACTGGATGATCTGAGCAGCTATCTGATTCAGTTTTTGGATTGCTGGGCTTGAACCTTCAGGGATAGTCCTTTCTTTTTGCGACTTTCCATCTCTGATTCGTCCAGTCGATGTAATTCCATCTCATGTTCTCTTAGTTTTCCAAACAAAGTTGCAGTCGTCATCTTTGCTAGATCTTTAGATTCTGCTATGGCTGTTATCTTTGGCTGCCATTCTCTAGTTAGACATCTCATTATTTTCCAATCTGCTGTTCGTTATCCACTTGCTTTCCCAATGCATGAAGATTATTCACAATGTGTGTGAATCTGGTTTGCAGATCACTGATGGATTCGTCGCTTTTCATGCTGAATAATTCATATTCGTGCATCAGTGTGTTTACGCGAGCTCTCTTCACGTCTGTGGTTCCTTCATGTGTTTCTTGAAGAATGTCCCATTTTCTTTTGCTGACTTGCAGTTTGACACTCTAAAAAATTCTTCTGCACAAAGAGCAGATGTTATAATGTTCTTAGCCTTTGCATTTTAACCTACCTTTTTCTTGTCATCATCTGACCAGTCGGCTCTAGGCTTGAGAATCATTGAGTCATTCCTTCCTGCAATCTTGGGAATATATGGACCATTTTCAACAGCGTCAAGGATGTCTATGCCACTGGCTTCCAAGAAGATTAGCATCATGTGCTTCCAGTACATATAAGCTGTTCCATTGAAGCTGGAGGTCTTGCTAAACGATGCGCCTTCTCCCAGAAAATCGTTTGAGCCATAGTGCTTTTATGAGTGTTACCTCTCGAAAAGTTAGGCTCTGATACCAATTGTTGGTATATATGACCTCGTAATAAGCGGAATATATCAGAATGTATCAGTTCTTTATGAAATTAAATCAATTTCATACACACAGCGGAAATTAATTTGTGCATACAAGATTAGCAAGTTTTATTATATTGATATGAGAATTAACCAAGATGCATACAAGTCAAATTAACAGATTAAACAATATACTTATAACAGAATATGTTAACATGCATCTAGTTTTAATCACATATACAGATATAGCAATACAGTAAATCAAAGGAGTTAAGGGTTAGAGAAGATTGCACCAAGAATTTATATTGGTTCAGTTGTCAACTTGACAACCTACATCCAGTCCTGCAAATCCAAACGGATTTCAGATTTTCTTCTCCAATAGAAAGAATCAATTACAGATTGTCCAGTTTCCTTCCCGAAACCTATCTATCTTAATGATCTCTTTCCTATTGATCACCTCTGATCCTTGTAGATACTCGGCAACCTAACACAGAATCAAAGTACAACTCTTTCTTGTTGAGCACTCTCACCCAAGAAAGTAGTCACCAGTTTCTAGCTAGATTTTCTCGCTTTCGTTTTTGTTTCAAAGAATTATTACAAACAGAATTAAGGAAGAACAACAAGTAGTCTTCAATCTTGGTCAAATGTGGCTTCTCACAATTCTGGATATTCAAAGATTGTTTATGAGAACCCTTGTCTTTCAAGATCACTTTTCCAGCTATCTTTTTGATCGTGATAATCCTCTTTTTCTTTTGATCTGAAAAAGTAATCTCAGTGTATTAACCAAGTGTTATTGTATATCAAGAATATTCAAAGTATATTTCAGATTGATATCATTATCATTATTATTGAAAGACAAATTGAAGACAGTTTATATAGTTTCTGAAAAACATATGAATCAATCGATTTATCAATCGATTTCATAAAGTGAAAAAACAGTCTAATCGATTTGCCAATCGATTATCGTGTGTCTTGTTTTTCTTGAATCTTGAAACTATATAAGCCAATCGATTTACCAATCGATTCTTTAAACGAAAATTTTCAGTGATTATGTTAAGACTGATATGAATCGATTTCGTAATCGATTGCAGATGTTATGTTCAAACTGAACACATATCAATCGATTCCATAATCGATTTATCAAGCCTTCATAATCGATTAACAAATACTTAATATCGATTTGGTCACATGCTCAGAGTTAACTGGGTTTTCAAAAGGTTCTGTCAATCGATTTGCCAATCGATTGTGTTTAAGTCAGTGACTCAGCTATTTTGATACTAATCGACGTGCCAATCGATTTGTATGTATTTGTCTGAAAACGTTCTTACTGGGATTTGGTTCAATCGATTTCCCAATCGATTTCGACCAAATTTAACTTGATTGAAATATTACAACACAGATTGTCCAATCGATTTGTATGTCACAGGAAAAGTTATTTTGCAAGTGATTTTTACGTAATCGATTTGCCAATCGATTACTCTTTAAAACTGGGGTATCACTGTGACTTGTCCAATCGATTTATTTCAATCAGTTTTACTTTGTGAATTGTATAATCGATTTGTCAATCGATTACCCTCAAAACTGGGATGCTACTGACTTGTGCATTTTCAATTTCTAATTTAGTCAGTCGATTGCCCAATCAATTATATCAACACAAACAGTTGTGTTTCCTTACACCCTTGTCATGAAATCTGTTGGTATCAGTGACCTCGCAATAAAGAAAATATATCAGTTTTCGTTACCAAATTAATCAGTATCAAGCGCACAGCGGAAATTAAATTTTGTGGCATGCAAAGTTAGCAATATAGAAAATTAAAGAGAGAGGGTTAGAGAAGAAGACACAGAGATTTATCCTGGTTCGGTTGTTCCACAACAACCTACGTCCAGTCCTGAAAATCCAATCGGATTTCAGATTTTCTTCTCCTTCAATAGAAAGAATCAATTACAAAGATTTTCCAGTTTCCTCCCTGAAACCTATCAATCTCTAATTATGTCTTTCCTATTGAATACCCTCTGATCCTTGTAGACACTCAGCAGCCTATCACAGAATCAAAGTACAACTCTTTCTTGTTGAGCCCTCTCAACCAAGAAAGTAGTCACCAGTTTCAAGCTGGCTTTTCTTGCGTTCTATTCCTTTCAAAGATTTATTACAGAATGAATAATAGATGTAAAACAAAAGAGTCTTCAATCTTTATGAATGTTGCTCCTCACGAATCTGGATATTCAAGCCTCGTTCATGAGCACATTATCATTTCTCTTAGATTGTCAACAAACTGTATTGAGATCTGTAATCACAATTATGAAGTTGTTAGTTTGTTGTTATGAACAGCTAAGAGCGTTGTGAGAAATTATGAAAGTTATGAAATGTTATGTAAAAGTTATGAGAATAAAGATTGAAAGACATCTTATATAGTTTCTGAAAAAACCAACTACTAAATCGATTCCTCAATCGATTTATTAAAGTTAAAACATATGCTTAATCGATTTGCCAATCGATTTCGCGAGTCTTGGTTTTCTTTAATCTTGAAACTATACAAGCTAATCGATTTACCAATCGATTCTTTAAAACAACACTTTTCAGTAAAACATGTCCAGACTTGCATAAATCGATTGCCTAATCGATTTCTGGGAAACTGTTTTAATAAAAGTAGTATCAATCGATTACTCAATCGATTTGCCAAGTCTCAGAGTCGATGTATAAACACAGAGTCGATTTGGTCACAATCTCAGAGTTTACTGTGTTTTCAAAAAGTTTATTTCAATCGATTTGCCAATCGATTGTTTTCAAAACAGTGGCTCAGGTTTTTGATGTCAATCGATGTGTCAATCGATTGGATTCAAAACAGTGACTCAGTTTTAATGTCAATCGATTTACCAATCGATTTAATTCAAAACAGTGACTCAGCTATTTTGATATCAATCGACTTGTCAATCGCTTTGGTAGCATGTTCCTGAAAAGTTTTTACCTGGTGTTTAGTTCAATCGATTTCCCAATCGATTGCAACCAAACTTTGTCAAAATTGAAAGTGTTAACAATAGATTGTCCAATCGATTGTATTTGTCACAGGTGAGGTCATTTTTCAATTGATACTTTGTCAATCGATTTGCTAATCGATTCCCTCAGCACTGGAGTGCCACTGTGACTCATTCAATCGATTTGCCAATCGATGTGTTACCATCAGGTTTGATTTGTGAAATGTTCAATCGATTTGTCAATCGATTTCCTCCAAATCAGAGGCTACTGACTTGTGCATTTTTTATTTTAATTAAGCTAATCGATTGCCTAATCGATTTCACATTTACAAACACTTAAGATTTCCTTACACCCTTGTCATGAAATCGATTTCCCAATCGATTTACATAGTCAGAATTCAACTTTTGTTGATTTCTTGTGTTCCAAGCAATTTTGATCCAAGTGTGTAGGATTTGATTATGGTTCCTGAAATCTTGCTCAATTCAAATATTAGATTTATCATGCATTGTATGAACATTGTTGAATTATTAATTATGTCAAAATTAGGAATCAAAGGATCAAAATCCAACAATCTCCCCCTTTTTGGCATAATTGACAATTCAACCAAATTGTAACTTGAGCAGTTTCAGACATATCATCATTTAATAGCATCATAAAATTATTGTTGAATGATCAGATCAGAGCAGAGCATGTATCAGAACATATCAGATCAGATCATATTAATACAACATACATTAATTAACAAGTGTTAGAGCATATATTTATTTACAATATCAGAAAAAAAAAATCAATATAAGCATTCAGTTCATCAAGTTATAATTGTAGCGGAATTATCAGAATATATCAGTCTTTAATCAAATTAAAGCAATATCACATACACAGCGGAATTATAATGCGGCATACAAGTTTAGCAATTAAAAGTAAAAAGAAAAGGGATAGAATGCACCAAGATTTATCCTGGTTCAGTGTCAACGAGACAACCTACATCCAGTCTTGACAATCCAACTGGATTTTAGCTTTTTCTCCAATAGAAAGAATTGTGAATTGTTTAAAGATTGTCCAGTTTCCTCGAAACCTATCTATCTCTCACAATCTCTTTCCTATTGCTCACCCCTTGATCCTTGTAGTCACTCAGCAGACTCACACAAAATCAAAGTACGGCTCCTCCTTGATGAGGCCTCTCACCCAAGAAGAGATCGCCACCAGTTTCTAGCTGGATTTCTAGCAGTCGTTTTCTTTACAAAGTATTTATTTCAAAGAGAATAAAAGAAGTCTTCAATCTTGAATCAGTGTGTCTTCTCACGAATCTGGTTATTCAATGATGGATTATGAGAACATTGTCTTTTCTCTCAAGAATATACTTTTTCAGCTCTCTCAATGATTATGGATAATCTTTTTGGCTTTGATCTGAAAAAGCAATAATTAGAATGTTAACAATGTGTTGTATTGTTGATGAGAGTTTATGAGTGTTTTTTCATTGTTTTTGTGAGAATGATTGAAAACAGTTTATATAGTTTCTGAAAAACAACTAATAAATCGATTTGCCAATCGATTCATTAATGTTATAAAACAGGTCTAATCGATTTGCCAATCGATTATCGCGGGTCTTGTTTTTCTTGAATCTTGAAACTACATAAGCCAATCGATTTGCCAATCGATTCTTTAAACAAACTCTTTTCAGTGAATTATGTTCAGACTTATATGCATCGATTTCATAATCGATTGTAGGTGTTTTGTTCAAAGTAAAAATCACACCAATCGATTACTTAATCGATTTATTAAGTCTCATAATCGATTTACAAATACTCAGAATCGATTTGGCCACAAGCTAAAAGTTCTCTGTGATTTCAAAAAAGTTCTTTCAATCGATTTGCCAATTGATTGTGGTCAAGACAGTGACTTAGCTATTTTGATGTTAATCGAAGTGCCAATCGATTTGTGTTGTATTTGCCTGAAAAGTTCTTACCTGATATTTAGTTCAATCGATTTCCCAATCGATTGCAACCAAAACTTAACATGATTGAAATTATCACAGTAGATTGTCCAATCGATTGTGTTTGTCACAGGTCAAGTTATTTTTCAAATATTATCTAAGCAACCGATTTGCCAATCGATTACCCTAGAAATTGGATTCTCACTGTGACTTGATCAATCGATTTCCCAGTCGATTGGTTTCAATCAATTTTACTTTGTGATGTGTACAATCGATTTGCCAATCGATTAGCCTGTAAAACAGGTTGCCACTGACTTGTGCAATTTTCATTTCCAATTGTGCCAGTCGATTGCCTAATCGATTATACAATCACAAACAGTTATGTTTCCTTACACCCTTGTTATGAAATCGATTTCCCAATCGATTTACTCAATCAAAAGTAAACTTTTGTTGATTTCATGTGTTCCAAGCAATTTGTTTCAAGTGTGTAGGATTGGATAGTTGTTCCTGAAATCTTGCTCAATTAAAATGTTAGATTTATCATATGATGTATAAACATTGTATGTTTGTTAATTATGTCAAAATTAGGATTCAAAGGACTAAAGTCCAACATTGGATGCAGAAGATTGGTGAAAAATCCTAATTGGACTAGAATAAGCACAAGGAGGACGAAAATAACCTAAATGTTAATCCAATGACACAAAACATACCTATTGGATGCACAAGATTGGTTAAAAACCCTAATAGGACATGAATAAACCTACGGAGGACGAAAATGACCTAAATGTTAATCCAATTACACAAATGAACTTATTGGAAGCACAAGATTGGTTAAAAACCTTTATTGGACTAGAATAAGCCTATGGAGGACGAAAATGACCTAAATGTTAATCCAATGACACAACACACCTATTGGATGCCCAAGATTGGTTAAAAACCGTAATTGGACTAGAATTAGCTAGGGGGGACGAAATTGATCTAAAATGTTAATTTAATAACACAAAATAAACATATTGGATGCACGAGATAGGTTACAAAACCATAAATGGACTAGAATAATCCTAGGGAGGGCGAAAATGACCTAAATGTTAATCCAATTACACAAACACACCTATTGAATGCACAAGATTAGGTAAAAAAAATGCTAATAGGACCAAAAATAAGCCTAGGGAGGACGAAAATGACCAACATGTTAATCCAATGACAAAAAACACCTATTGGATGCACAAGATTGGAAAAAAAAACCCTACTAATCCAATGACATAAATTTACTTATAGGATGGACAAGATTGGTTAATACCCTAGTTGGACTAGAATAAGCCTAGGGAAAATGAAAATGACCTAAGTGTTAATCCAATGACATAAACAAACCTGTTGGATGCACAAGATTGGTTGAAAACCCTAATTGGACTAGAATAAGCCTAAGGAGGACGAAAATGAACTTATTGGATCCACAAGATTAGTTAAAAACCCTAATTGGACTAGAATAAGCCTAGGGTGGACAAAAATGACGAAAATGTTAATCCAGTTACACAAACACACGTATTGGATGCCCAAGATTGGTTAAAAACCCTAATTGGACAAGAATAAGCCTAAGGAGGACGAAAACGACCTAAATGTTAATCCAATGACACAAACACACCTATTGATTGCACAAAATTGGTAAAAAAAACCCTGATTGGACTAATCCAATGACACAAATGTACTTACAGGATGCACAAAGATTGGACAAAAACCCTAAGTGGACTAGAATAAGCCTACGTAGGAAGAAAATGACCTAAATGTTAATCCAATGACATAAATGAACTTATTGGAAGCACAAGATTGGTAAAAACCCTTATTGGACTAGAATAAGCCTAAGGAGGACGAAAATGACCTAAATGTTAATCCAATTACACAAATGAACTTATTGGAAGCACAAGATTGGTTAAAAACCTTTATTGGACTAGAATAAGCCTATGGAGGACGAAAATGACCTAAATGTTAATCCAATGACACAACACACCTATTGGATGCACAAGATTGGTTAAAAACCCTAATTGGACTAGAATAAGCCTAGGGAGGACGAAAATGATCTAAATGTTAATCCAATGACACAAATGAACTTATTGGATGCACAAGATTGGTTAAAAAACCCTAATTGGACAAGAATAAGCCTAAGGGAGGACGAAAATGACCTAAATGTTAATCCAATGACACAAACACACCTATTGGATGCACAAGATTGGTTAAAAAAACTTTGATTGGACTAGGGAATCCAATGACACAAATGTACTTACAGGATGCACAAGATTGGACAAAAACCCCACCTAAGTGGACTAGAATAAGCCTACGGAGGACGAAAATGACCTAAATGTTAATCCAATGACACAAATGAACTTATTGGATGCACAAGATTGGTAAAAAACCTATTTGACTAGAATAAGCCTAGGGAGGACGAAAATGACCTAAATGTTTCATCCAATGACACAAATGAACCTATTGGATGCACAAGATTGGTTAAAAACCCTAATTGGACAAGAATAAGCCTAGGGAGGACGAAAATGACCTAAATGTTAATCCAATGACACAAATGAACTTATTGGATGCACAAGATTGGTTAAAAAACCCTAATTGGACAAGAATAAGCCTAGGGAGGACGAAAATGACCTAATGTTCATCCAATGACACAAACACAGCCTATTGGATGCACAAGATTGGTTAAAAACCCTAATTGGACTAGAATAAGCCTAGGGAGGGACGAAAATGACCTAAATGTTAATCCAATGACACAAACACACTATTGGATGCACAAGATTGGTTAAAAACCCTACCTAAATGGAGGACTAAATCCAATGACACAAACACACTTATTGGATGCACAAGATTTGTTAAAACTCTAATTGGACTAGAGAATAAGCTAGGGAGGACGAAAATGACCTAAATGTTCATCCAATGACACAAAATGAACCTATTGGATGCACAAGATTGGTTAAAAACCCTAATTGGACAAGAATAAGCCTAGGGAGGACGAAAAAATGACCTAAATGTTCATCCAATGACACAAATGAACTTATTGGATGCACAAGATTAGAAAAACCCTAATTGGACTAGAATTAGGGAGGACGAAAATGACCTAAATGTTAATCCAATGACACAAATGACACTTATTGGATGCACAAGATTGGTTAAAAACCTAATTGGACTAGAATAAGCCTAGGGAGGACGAAAATGACCTAAATGTTAATCCAATGACACAAACACACTATATTGGATGCACAAGATTGGTTAAAAAACTAATTGGACAAGAATAAGCCTAGGGAGGATGACCTAAATGTTCATGAATGACACAAATGTACTTATTGGATGCACAAGATTGGTTAAAAACCCTAATTGGACAAGAATAAGCCTACGGAGGACGAAAATGACCTAAATGTTAATCCAATGACACAAACACACTATTGGATGCACAAGATTGGTTAAAAACCCTAATTGGACAGAATAAGCCTAGGGAGGACGAAAATGACCTAAATGTTAATCCAATGACACAAATGAACTTATTGGATGCACAAGATTGGTTAAAAACCCTAATTGGACTAGAATAAGCATAGGGAGGACGAAAATGACCTAAATGTTCATCCAATGACACAAACACACCTATTGGATGCACAAGATTGGTTAAAAACCCTAATTAGGACTAGAATATACCTAGGGAGGACGAAAATGACCTAAATTTTAATCCAATGACACAAATGAACTTATTGGATGCACAAGATTGGTTAAAAACCCTAAATTGACAAGAATAAGCCTAGGGAGGACGAAAATGACCTAAATGTTAATCCAATGACACAACACACCTATTGGATGCACAAGATTGGTTAAAAACCTAATTGGACTAGAATAAAGCCTAGGGGAGGACGAAAATGACCTAAATGTTAATCCAATGACACAAATGAACTTATTTGGATGCACAAGATTGGTTAAAAACCCTAATTGGACTAGAATAAGCCTTAGGAGGACGAAAATGACCTAAATGTTCATCCAATGACACAAACACACTATTGGATGCACAAGAATTGGTTAAAAACCCTAATTGGACTAGAATAAGCCTAGGGAGGACGAAAATGACCTAAATGTTCATCCAATGACACAAACACACCTATTGGATGCACAAGATTTGTTTAAAAACCCTAATTGGACTTGAATAAACCTAGGGAGGACGAAAATGACCTAAATGTTCATCCAATGACACAAATGAACTTATTGGATGCACAAGATTGGTTAAAAACCCTAATTGGACAAGAATAAGCCTAGGGAGGACGAAGGAATCCAAAATGACCTAAATGTTAATCCAATGACACAAACACCTATTGGATGCACAAGATTGGTTAAAAACCCTAATTGGACTAGAATAAGACTAGGGAGGACGAAAATGACCTAAATGTTCATCCAATGACACAAATGAACTTATTGGATGCACAAGATTGGTTAAAAACCTAATTGGACAAGAATAAGCCTAGGGAGGACGAAAATGACCTAAATGTTAATCCAATGACACAAATGACACCTATTGGATGCACAAGATTGGTTAAAAACCCTAATTGGACAAGAATAAGCCTAGGGAGGACGAAAATGACCTAAATGTTAATCCAATGACACAAACACACCTATTGGATGCACAAGATTGGTTAAAAACCCTAATTGGACAAGAATAAGCCTAGGGAGGACGAAAATGACCTAAATGTTCATCCAATGACACAAATGAACTTATTGGATGCACAAGATTGGTTAAAAACCCTAATTGGACAAGAATAAGCCTAGGGAGGACGAAAATGACCTAAATGTTCATCCAATGACACAAACACACCTATTGGATGCACAAGATTGGTTAAAAACCCTAATTGGACTAGAATAAGCCTAGGGAGGACGAAAATAACCTAAATGTTAATCCAATGACACAAATGAACATATTGGATGCACAAGATTGGTTAAAAAACCTAAGCCTAGGGAGGACGAAATGACCCTAAATGTTCATCCAATGACAAATGACACTTATTGGATGCACAAGATTGGTTAAAAACCTAATTGGACAAGAATAAGCCTAGGGAAAACGAAAATGACCTAAATGTTCATCCATTGACACAAACACACCTATTGGATGCACAAGATTGGTTAAAAACCCTAATTGACTAGAAATAAGCCTAGGGAGGACGAAAATGACCTAAATGTTCATCCAATGACACAAATGAACTTATTGGATGCACAAGATTGGTTAAAAACCCTAATTGGACAAGAATAAGCCTAGGGAGGACGAAAATGACCTAAATGTTCATCCAATGACACAAATGAACTTATTGGATGCACAAGATTGGTTAAAAAACCCTTAATTGGACACAAATAAACTTATTGGATGCACGAGATTGGTTAAAAAGCCTAATTGGACTAAAATCAGCCTAGGGAGGACGAAAATGGCCTAAATATTAATCAAATTACACAAACACACCTATTGGATGCCCAAGATTGGTTTCAAACCCTAATTGGACTAGAATAAGCTTAGGGAGGAGAATAAGACTTAGGGTGTTTAACCAATCTTGTGCATCGAATAAGTGTATTGACATATGCCTCCTTGATCGTGATTTTGATATAATTTCCAAACATACAATGTATATGCCTATTATTTGATTGATCTAATGATTTCAATTGAGAAATATTTCAGGCAAATAAACAAACACTACACACTTGGACAAAACATGGAACTCAGGCAATCACGCAAAGATGGATGATGTCCTACAAGGCTTGAAGACTGATGTACAAGAGTGTCTAGTGTTAATAGGGTCAATTAGGTAGACTAAAATCATAATGAGTTCTCATATAGTATTTGCCAATGAAATTATAAAATAAGTTTTAATCAATCAAGTAATAAATCAATTGATACATCAATTGAGCAATCGATTTTCTGACCCACAGAACTAAATTGGTTTCACTAGATTGTTAATCGATTTGGAAATCGATTACTTAAAAGGTTTTATCAAAACCTGTGTTTTGTGTTTAAACAATTGGACAATCAATTTGCACATCAATTGAGTATTCGATTTTGTGATGCTCATACTAAGTTAATCGATTGGCAAATCGATTATGAAAAATATTTTATCAGACATGTGTTCTATGATCAACAAAATTCGATTGGACAATCAATTGAATATAGCTTTCTTAAGCTGCAAGCTTTGTATTCTTTGATTAGATAATCGATTGATAGATGTTTCTTGAGTTGCAAGCTTCGCATTAATCGATTAAGTAATCAATTGAAAGAATGAACTGGTTAATCATTTATCAGAACATATTGCATAATCGATTGGCACATCGATTTCAACTAAATAGCTAAAGCTACTATAACAAGCCAAATCGATTGGCGTAAAACATCTCAATCACTGTGACCAACCAAGTCAATTGACAAATCGATTGGGAGTAAAAGATCTTAGTTCACTGTGACCAGCCAAGTCGATTGACGAATCGATTGAAGTAAAATGTCTGAGTTACAGGGAGAGTTTAGCCCATTGCCAAATCGATTATGACCTCTCGTTTTTTGAACAAAAAAGTATCATCGATTAGTGAATCGATTGGTAATACAAAATTGAGTATGAATTTCTGATAAGTGCATTAAAAGGATCGATTAGGAATCGATTAGTTCTTCTATTTTCAAGATTCAAGAAAAACAAGACACCCGATAATCAATTTGGTAATCGACTAAGCTGGTATCAAACTTTAATAAAATCGATTACGAAATCGATTTATATGATGTTTTTCTGAAAATATATAAATTGAATCAATCACAATTTTTTTTAAATATAATCATAACAGTTTTTTATAAACACAGAAAACTGAAAAACACCTTGAGAGAAAAATTGTTACAACACACAAATACTCATTTGGCTAATACTTTTGTGTGAGATCTACATTGTGATTGAGTCAATTTCTTAGTCTTCTTTAATTCTTTGTGAAAGAACAATTTCCGTAATTGAAGTTTTGGAAATCCAGTAGTGTACACTGGTGGTTATCTTTTAGGATACTTGTGTTCATCTAAAATAAAACTCAGCTTGATCTCGCTAGAGTTTGACGAGTAACTCTTTGGGATAGGTTGGTATTGTGATAGAAGTGGTTGTGAGTTGGATGGATAGATTGTGACGCTGGAAAGTCTGTAAAAATATTGGACAAGATCATTCTAGTGAAAGGATGAAATCTGTTATAAATTTCAGGACTGGATGTAGGTTATCAAAGTGATAGCCGAACCAGTATAAAAATCTCCTGGTGCACTATTTCTTCTCTCTCTTACTTTTTATATTGATCTTGCATGTGATTGTGAAATTCCGATTTGAATATACTGTTTGAATCTTTTGCTGTTAAAATAGGAATAAAAGATTAATATTAAACAAGTTGGTTTTGATATTAATTCATCACTTAGGAAATAATTAGATAATCTTGTTGATAATATTGTATAAAATTTCCTAAGGATGCAGAAGCCATAAAACACCCAATTGGCATCAAGAGCCTGATCTTTTAGACTAGTTCTCAAAAATGAAAATGACTTCTATTGAATTTATGGGTGAAGGGGCATGTTTGGTTAGACCCCTTATTTTAATGGGCCAGCCTACATGTACTGGAAAGAGAGATGCTCATTTTTCTAGAGGCATGTGGGCTTGACATCTTAGAGGCAGTGGAAAATGGTCCCTATGTGCCAAGAACTTGCAGGCACTGAGGGATCATCCATCATCATCAAACCAAGAGCTGATTGGTCTGATGATGACAAAAAGAGATTTGGCTATAATGCAAAAGCCAAGAATATAATAACCTCGGCTTTGAGTGCTGATGAATTTTTCAGGGTCTCAAACTGCAAAACTGCCAAAGAAATGTGGGATACACTCCTAATGTTATCTAATGACAAGAAACTCATGAAGGCACAACTGATGTCAAAAGGGCCAAAACAAATGACTCTGATGCATGAATATGAAACTCTTCAATATGAAGAAGGATGAGTCAATCAATGACTTGCAGACAAGGTTCACTCACATCATCAACAATCTACATGCTGTAGGAAATGACACTATGGACAATGAGCAACAAATAGGAAAAGTTATGAGGTGCTTGACAAGAGAATGGCAGGCCAAAATCACTGCCATGTTGGTGAATCAAAAGACCTTGCAAGCATGACTATTGCCACACTATTTGGGAAGCTCAGGGAGCATGAGATGGAACTGCACAGATTGGATGAGTCAGAACAATCTAATAGGGAAAAGAAAAGGACTGTCGCTGAAGGCTCAAACTCACAAAGTTTAATCTGAACCAGAAACATGTACTGATGATTCATAAAGTGAAACTGATGAAGAACCTGAAATAGGTATGCTGGTCAGAAAATTCAAGAAGTTTCTGAAAAAGAAAGGAAACCAATCAAGAAAACCACCAAATTCAAAGACAAAAAGCTTCAGCAAGAGTGATACAAATGATAGCAAAAGTAATAACTTGCTATGAATGTGGTAAAATCAGGCAACATCAGATCTGAGTGCTTTAAACTGCAAAACAGAAACAAGCTTGTGAAAGGCTAAAGGCAAGGATCAACAACCTTCAACAAAGAGAGCCTACATAGCTTGGAATGACAATGATGAAGAATCATCTGAAGATTCAGAAGATGAAGAAGCTAACTTGTGTCTCATGACCAACACAGATTCATATTCTGATAGTGAAGTAAGTACTACCTCTAATCCATCTTATGAAGAATTGCATGATGCTTTCAATGAATTGCATGCTGAACATGTTGCAAGGTAGTTAAACAATTGATTTGCACTAAGAAAATGCTAGAAAAACAATGCATGATGTGTGAAGAAATTAAAAAATATCATAAGGTGCTTGAAGATATGAATGAACATTTTAAAAAAGAATCACATGATAAACTCAGTAGTTGTATTGAACTTGAAAGAAAGGTTGAATCATTAAAATCTGATTTAGCTAAGATTTACTAGTAGTAAAAACAACCTAAATGTTCTTCTTGGGAATCAAAGGAATCATAATGAAAAATCTGGAATTGGTTATAGACAAAACAGGAATGCTAAACAGAACCATAAATTTGTTATATCAAAGCAAATGCATGATATCTTCATTAAACCAACTCATAATTCATCCTCTGCTTTATCATGTAATTTCTGTTGTAAAAAATGGACATATATCCTACAATTGTAAATTGAAAATGTTGATTATTATGAACTCGAAATAATCAGAATATATCAGTCTTTAATCAAATTAAAGCAATATCACATACACAGCGGAATTATAATGCGGCATACAAGTTTAGCAATTAAAAGTAAAAAGAAAGGGATAGAATGCACCAAGATTTATCCTGGTTCAGTTGTCAACGAGACAACCTACATCCAGTCTTGACAATCCAACTGGATTTTAGCTTTTTCTCCAATAGAAAGAATTGTGAATTGTTTAAAGATTGTCCAGTTTCCTCGAAACCTATCTATCTCTCACAATCTCTTTCCTATTGCTCACCCCTTGATCCTTGTAGTCACTCAGCAGACTCACAAAAAATCAAAGTACGGCTCCTTCTTGATGAGGCCTCTCACCCAAGAAGATCGCCACCAGTTTCTAGCTGGATTTCTAGAAGTCGTTTTCTTTAAAAAGTATTTATTTCAAACAAAATCAAAGAAGTCTTCAATCTTGAATCAATGTGTCTTCTCACGAATCTGGTTATTCAATGATGGATTATGAGAACATTGTCTTTCTCTCAAGAATACTTTTTCAGCTCTCTCAATGATTACGGATAATCTTTTTGGCTTTGATCTGAAAAAGCAATATTAGAATGTTCACAATGTGTTGTATTGTTGATGAGAGTTTTTGAGTGTTTATCATTGTTGATGAGAGAAATGATTGAAACCAGTTTATATAGTTTCTGAAATGGACAACTAATAAATCGATTGCCAATCGATTCATTAAAGTTATAAAACAGGTCTAATCGATTTGCAAATCGATTATCGCGGGTCTTGTTTTTCTTGAATCTTGAAACTACATAAGCCAATCGATTCTTTAAACAAACTCTTTTCAGTGAATTATCTTCAGACTTATATGCATTGATTTTCATAATCGATTGCAGGTGTTTTGTTCAAAGTAAAAATCACACCAATCGATTACTTAATCGATTTATTAAGTCTCATAATCGATTTACAAATACTCAGAATCGATTTGGCCACAAGCTCAAAGTTCACTGTGATTTCAAAAAAGTTCTTTCAATCGATTTGCCAATCGATCGTGGTCAAGATAGTGACTTAGCTATTTTGATGTTAATCGAAGTGCCAATCGATTTGTTTGTATTTGCCTGAAAAGTTCTTACCTGATATTTAGTTCAATCGATTTCCCAATCGATTGCAACCAAACTTAACATGATTGAAATTATCACAATAGATTGTCCAATCGATTGTGTTTGTCACAGGTCAAGTTATTTTTCAAATATTATCTAAACAACCGATTTGCCAATCGATTACCCTAGAAATTGGATTCTCACTGTGACATGATCAATCGATTTCCCAGTCGATTGGTTTCAATCAGTTTTACTTTGTGATGTGTACAATCGATTTGCCTGTAAAACAGGTTGCCACTGACTTGTGCATGTTGGATTTTGATCCCTTGATTCCTAATTTTGACATAATTAATAATTCAACAATGTTCATACAATACATGATAAATCTAATATTTGAATTGAGCAAGATTTCAGGAACCATAATCCAATCCTACACACTTGGATCAAATTGCTTGGAACACAAGAAATCAACAAAAGTTGAATTCTGACTATGTAAATCGATTGGGAAATCGATTTCATAACAAGGGTGTAAGGAAATCTTAAGTGTTTGTAAATGTGAAATCGATTAGGCAATCGATTAGCTTAATTAAAAATGAAAACTGCACAAGTCAGTAGCCTCTGATTTGGAGAGTAATCGATTGAGAAATCGATTGAACATTTCACAAATTAAACCTGATAGTAACACATCGATTGGTAAATCGATTGAATGAGTCACAGTGGCACTCCAGTGCTGAGGAAATCGATTGGCAAATCGATTGACAAAGTATCATTTGAAAAATGACCTCACCTGTGACAAATACAATCGATTGGACAATCTATTGTTAACACTTTCAATTTTGATAAAGTTTGGTTGCAATCGATTGGGAAATCGATTGAACTAAACACCAGGTAAAAACTTTTCAGGAACATGCTACCAAAGCGATTGACAAGTCGATTGATATCAAATAGCTGAGTCACTGTTTTGAATTAAATCGATTGGCAAATCGATTGACATTAAAACTTAGTCACTGTTTTGAATCCAATCGATTGACACATCGATTGACATCAAAAAAAAACTGAGCCACTGTTTTGAAAACAATCGATTGGCAAATCGATTGAAATAAACTTTTTGAAAACACAGTAAACTCTGAGATTGTGACTAAATCGACTCTGTGTTTATACATCGACTCTGAGACTTGGCAAATCGATTGAGTAATCGATTGATATTACTTTATATTGAAACAGTTTCCCAGAAATCGATTAGGAAATCGATTTATGCAAGTCTGGACATGTTCTACTGAAAAGTGTTGTTTTAAAAGAATCGATTGGTAAATCGATTAGCTTGTATAGTTTCAAGATTAAAGAAAAACATGACTCGCGATAATCGATTGGCAAATCGATTTAGCACTTTTTAAACTTTACAAAATCGATTGGGAAATCGATTTCGTAGTTGGTTTTTTCAGATACTATATAAGATGTCTTTCAATCTTTATTCTAACAAATTTACATAACAATTCATAACTTTCATAATTTCTCATAGTGCTCTCAATGGTTCATGGCAACAAACTAACAACTTCATAATTGTGATTACAGATCTCAATACGTTTTGTTGACAATCTAAGAGAAATGATAATGTGCTCATGAACAAGCCTTGAATATTCAGATTCGTGAGGAGCAACATTCATAAAGATTGAAGACTCTTTTGTTTTACATCTTTTATTCATTCTGTAATAAATCTTTGAAAGGAATAGAACGCAAGAAAAGCCAGCTTGAAACTGGTGACTACTTTCTTGGTTGAGAGGGCTCAACAAGAAAGAGTTGTACTTTGATTCTGTGATAGGCTGCTGAGTGTCTACAAGGATCAGAGGGTATTCAATAGGAAAGACATAATTAGAGATTGATAGGTTTCAGGGAGGAAACTGGAAAGTCTTTGTAATTGATTCTTTCTATTGAAGGAGAAGAAAATCTGAAATCCGATTGGATTTTCAGGACTGGACGTAGGTTGTTGTTGAACAACCGAACCAGGATAAATCTCTGTGTCTTCTTCTCTAACTCTCTCTCTCTTTAATTTTCTATATTGCTAACTTTGCATGCCTCAAAATTTAAATTCCGCTGTGCGCTTGATACTGATTAATTTTGTAACGTAAACTGATATATTTTCTGTTATTGCGAGGTCACTGATACCAACAATTGGTATCAGAGCCAACTTCTTGAGAGGTAACACTTATAAGAAGATGGCCTCGACTGACGTTCTGGGAGAAGGCGCTTCGTTAGCACGACCACCAGCTTTCAACGGTACAGCCTACATGTACTGGAAGCAAAGAATGCTCATATTCCTGGAAGCAAGTGGCATTGACATCCTTGATGCTGTTGAAAACGGTCCATATATCCCCAAGATTGCAGGAACGAATGACTCAATGATTTTAAAGCCTAGAGCCGACTGGTCCGATGAAGACAAAAAGAAGGTTGGTTTCAATGCGAAGGCGAAGAACATAATCACATCAGCCCTATGTGCAGAAGAGTTCTTTAGAGTATCCAATTGCAAGTCAGCAAAAGAGATGTGGGACATCCTCCAAGAAACGCATGAAGGTACTACTGATGTTAAGAGAGCTCGCGTGAATACGCTCATGCACGAATATGAATTATTTAGCATGAAGAAAGAAGAGTCAATCAGTGATTTGCAAACAAGATTCACACACATTGTCAACAACCTCCTGCATGACTAGGAAAATATGTGGATAACGAACAGCAGATCGGAAGATTATGAGATGTTTAACCAGAGAATGGCAGCCCAAGATTAACCGCAATAGCTGAGTCTAAGGATCTAGCGAAGATGACGACAGCAACATTATTTGGAAAATTAAGGGAACATGAAATGGAATTACATCGACTGGATGAAGCTGAAATGGAAAGTAGGAAAAAGAAAGGTTTATCTCTGAAGGTTCAAGCAAATCAATCCAAAACTGAATCCGATAGCTGCTCAAATGAATCCAGCAGTGACAATGAAGAACCAGAAATCGGACTGCTTGTCAAGAAATTTAAGAAATTTCTGAAGAAGAAAGATAACAAATTCAGAAACCATCCAGCTCCAAGACCAGTGAAAACAAGCAATTACATGCTATGAATGTGGAAAGAGTGGTCACATAAAGTCAGAATGCTACAAATTGCAGAACAAAATAAAGCTGCAAAATCAAAAGGCAAAGAACCAGTCACCAAAAACAAAGAAGGCGTATATTGCTTGGAACGATAACGATGAATCCTCTGCCTCTTCGGATGAAGAAGAAGCCAATATGTGTCTCATGGCAAATTCAGATTCAGAATCAGAAATGAGGTTAGTTCACAATCTAATCCAACCTATGATGAACTTCAAGAAGCTTTCAATGAATTGCATGATGATTATGTGAACTCCATAAAACAATTGTTAAGCACAAAGAAAATGCTTGAACAAATGAATGTTGAGCATAAAAAAAATTGAAAATTTGTGTGAACAATTGAAAAGGATTCACAAGAAAAATCTGCAAAGTGCATTGAACTTGAAAATACAGTTGCATCATTAAAATCTGATTTGTTAAAGTTTGCTAATAGTAAAGATAAACTGAATGTCATACTTAGCAATCAAAAAGACATGTTCATGAAAAATCTGGTTTAGGATATACACCAAATATGCATGTTAAAAGGAATAAAAATAGATATGTATTGGTTATATGCAAACCAGAAGTGTCAAACATGGTCAAAAATCTGCTATTGCTAAGAATATGTATGATATCTTTACTAAACCAAATTATCATTCATCCTTTAATGGCAAGTGTCATTTCTGTTGCAGAAATGGACATTTTTGTGTCAAATTGCAAGTTTAAAAAAATTAGCCAATAAGGGATGGAAGCAAATTTGGACAGCAAAGAAATCTGTGTTTGACACTAACCAAACAGACCCAATTTAGATTGGGGACCTAAAACAAAATTCTGATTTTGTTTTGCAGGTGTGCTTGACATCCACTAAGCACTCATGGTATTTGGATAGCGGATGTTCGAAGCACATGACAGGGGGACAAATCCAAATTCCTGTCCTTGACATTAAAGGAAGGAGGCTTTGTCAAATATGGAGACAACAATAGAGGAAAAATTATTGGAATTGGTGACATAGGCAATGAGTCAACGACAGTGATTAAGAATGTATTATATGTTGAAGGACTCAAGCATAACTTGCTAAGCATAAGTCAGCTTTGTGATAAAGGCTTTCAAGTAAGTTTTTCATCCCAATCATGCATCATTGAACATAAAGATGACAAAAACATAAAGCTGATTGGTGACAGAATTAACAACATCTACATGTTGGATTTCAATTCTGTACCAAGTGCTGTATGTTGCTTGTTATCAAACCAAGATGAAACATGGCTGTGGCATAAACGCATTGCTCATATTCATATTAATCACTTGAATAAGCTTGTTAGCAAACAGCTAGTAATAGGACTCCCCAATAGGAAGTTTTCTAAGGATAGGTTGTGCGATTCATGTGAGAAGAGTAAACTGGTTAAGACTCCATTTCCCTCTATAGATTTAGTTAGAACAAATAGAGTTTTACAACTAGTTCACATGGACCTCTTTGGACCTGCCCAAGTTAAGAGTTTAGGTGGAAACCTGTATGGATATGTGCTGGTTGATGATTATTCTAGATTCACATGGACTTACTTTTTAGCTCATAAAAGTGATACATTCTCTGTTTTCAAAAAGTTTGCTGCTTTAGTACAAAATGAGAATGATTTGAAAATTGTTTCAATAAAAGTGATCATGGAGGTGAATTCCAAAATGATCTTTTTCAAAATTATTGTGAATCAAATGGAATCAACCACATCTATTCAGCCCCTAGGACACCACAGCAGAATGGGGTAGTGGAGAGGAAGAATAGATCCCTAGAAGAGTTAGCTAGGACCATGCTTAAGGACTCCAACCTACCTAAGTACTTTTGGGCAGATGCAATTAGTACAGCCACTCATATTGTGAATAGAGTACTGATTAGACCACTTCTTAAGAAAAACACCCTATGAGCTTTACAAGGGTAGAAAACCAAACCTGTCTTACTTTAGAATCTTTGGTTGTAAGTGCTTTGTTTTGAACAATGGCAAGGAACACCTAGGAAAGTTTGACCCTAAGGCAGATGTAGGAATCTTTCTAGGATACTCCCAAACTAGTAAAGCCTATAGAATCTACAACAAAAGAACAAAAACCATAGAAGAGTCAGTTCATGTAAAGTTTGATGAATCTTTTACAGAAAACTTGAACAAAACTCCTTCTAAGGTTAATGATATTTTGGATGATGTTGTAGAATCTGAACCCCTAGAACAACCTATAGTTGATCCTCCAACTAGTGCAGACCCTATAGAACCTATAGAAACCAGTGAGTTACCTAAGGAATGGAGATTCATAGAAACCACCCCTTAGACAACGTCATAGGTGACATCTCTAGAGGTGTGTCAACTAGAGGAAACCTTAGAGAGTTCTTTAACCTCACAGCCTTTGTGTCTCAGATTGAACCTAAGAACATTAAGGAAGCCCTTTTAGATAGTGAGTGGATACTTGCTATGCAAGAGGAGTTAAACCAGTTTGAGAGGAACAAAGTGTGGAACTTGGTACCTAGGCCAGAGGGTAAGCATGTTATATAGGAACTAGGTGGGTGTTCAGAAATAAGTTAGATGAAAATGTGTGATAACTAGGAATAAGGCCAGATTAGTTGCAAAGGGTTATAGTCAAGAGGAGGGAATAGACTTTGATGAGACCTATGCCCCAGTAGCTAGACTAGAAGCCATAAGGATTTTGTTGGCTTATGCATGTATCATGGACTTCAATCTATATCAAATGGATGTGAAGAGTGCATTTCTTAATGGAGACCTACAAGAGGAAGTTTTTGTGAGTCAAACACCAGGTTTTGAAAATCCAGATTTTCCTAACCATGTGTATAAACTCTCAAAGGCCCTCTATGGGTTGAAACAAGCTCCAAGAGCTTGGTATGAGAAACTCAGCACTTTCCTCATTCAACAAAATTTTTCTAGAGGAAATGTTGATAAGACACTCTTTACAAAAAACTACTGAAAATGACATCTTGCTGGTCCAAATTTATGTTGATGACATCATATTTGGATCAACAAATGATAAGCTTTGCAAAGAATTTGAAAACTTAATGAAAGGTAAATTTGAAATGTCAATGATGGGTGAACTATCATATTTCTTGGGATTTCAAATTAACCAAAGCAAGCAAGGCATTTTCATTAGTCAATCCAAATATTGTTCTGATTTGATAAAGAAATTTAACTTTGATAAACTTAAGTCCATTGATACACCCATGAGTCAAGGAAATTTCTTAGACCGAGATGAAATAGGCAAAACCTGTAGATGTAACTAGATTTCGTGGTATGATTGGATCTCTGCTCTACCTTACAGCAAGCCGACCAGATATTATGTTCAGCGTTTGCATGTGTGCACGGTATCAATCGAATCCGAAGGAATCTCACCTCAGTGCAGTAAAGAGAATTTTCAGATACTTGGTAGGTACTAAAAGTCTTGGGTTGTGGTATCCAAAAGGTTCAACATGTACTTTGGTTGGTTATTCAGACTCAGATTTTGCTGGTTGTAAACTTGACAGAAAGAGTACCTCAGGTACATGTCATCTACTTGGTAATTCTCTAGTGTCCTGGTTTAGTAAAAAGCAAACAAGTATTGCATTGTCTACTGCAGAAGCTGAATACATAGCAGCTGGGAGCTGTTGTGCTCAAATTTTGTGGATGAAACAGCATTTAATGGACTTCGGTGTCAATTTGGGAACAGTCCCAATTATGTGTGATAACACAAGTGCTATCAGCATAACAAAGAACCCTGTAATGCATTCAAGGAAAAAACATATTGAGGTAAGGCACCACTTCATAAGAGACCATTTTCAGAATGGAGTCATCAAACTCGAATATGTGAATACTACAGAACAGCTAGCAGATATCTTCACGAAAGCATTACCAAAAGAAAGCTTTTTGAACATAAGGATGAAACTAGGGATCATTGATCCTAGTGAAATATAAGTTTTTTTAATTCTGGTATTCAACAGTGAAGTCTTCCAGATTAATCGAGTTGGAAATCGATTACCTGATGAAAATTGTTTATAAAATCGATTTGGAAATCGATTTGGTTAGCCCAGACTTCAGATTTTTTTTGGAAAATTTTTTGTAAAAATCCCGAGCATCGATTTGGAAATCGATTGATTCAGTGTTCAGTTTTTGACATTTGGGACAATCGATTTGGACATCGATTAGTAAAACGAAAAATCGATTTGGGAATCGATTAGGCATATGACCGTTGCGAACTTTTTTACTAGCCGTTGGACATCATAATTACACAATCGATTAAGGATTCGGTGTAACGGTAACCCAATCGATTTGGAAATCGATTGACAAGGGTTAAAGTATAAAAAGGTAAAGGACAAAATCGATTTCTTCATTAGTTTCTTAGATTTTTCCAGATTTTCCAGATTTTTCCAGTTTTTCACTCTATCTGCTTCACTGCTCTCCATCTTCATCAGTTTGTTCATTCTATATTCATTCTACCTACAGTCAATCTATTTTGTTGCGATCATGGCTCGTGTGAAACAAACCCAGCCACATACACCTTCACCTTCTTCATCTTCAACAAGTGAAACTCCTTCACCCCCTCAAAACACTAACAAAGCGAGTTCCGATTCCAACTCGCAAGATTCTTGCTAAAGACAAGGGAAAGGCTCCTGCTCCTATTCCAGATAAGATCAAGAAACGTAAGGATCCTCCCACTGAGAAATTAATGGCTGATGCCATGAAGGAGATTACTCAAAAGCGAAAGAAGATTGCTATGACTTTCGACGATTTCTCTACCTTATCCGGATTGCCTTTTTACGGCAAGTCCATTGATGGAAGTTCAGAAGCTGACACTGCTGACCAAGGATGGGAAGAGTCTATGGATAGACACACAGCAGTTAAAGACCTGATGGTCAATGGGTTTGTTGAATCGGTGTCACTGCCCATTGGTCAAATGAAGGTCCAACATAGAATGTTGATGTATGCTTTGACTCGTATGTTAGTGCCAAGATCAGGAAATCACGCAGTAGTTCAAAAGTTGGACATACTACTGCTATGGGGATTATCAAAGGAATTAAGGATGAGCTAGACTTGGATAGTGCTCAGGCATATGTTGGAAGCTTCGCAGACTAAGCTCATGCTACCTTATCCGCAACTGATCACCAAGATTCTCAAACGCTTCAAGGTTTCTTTGGTAAATGAAGAATCTGTCAAGACCACCCTGATTTTTGGAGAATCAATTGTGAATCAGATGCAATTGAAAAGGGTACAAGGAATTTGGATGAGATCACAGCCTGCAGCTGAGCCAGCACAGCCTCCACCTCCACCTCCGCCTCAATCTGAAACTGTCCCTGCTACTCCTGCCTTTGTTGTTAAGATTTTGGAATTTATTGAAGCTCAGATGGCACATAATGCCAATGTGTTGGAATTTCAGTCCAGAGTAGAAGCACGCCTAAGGAGTATGCAAGCCTCCTTGAACTCAGTTGTTCAAAATGTGGATGAAATTCAGGCACACCTCGGCATCAAACTGTCATTTGAAGACGTTGCAGACATTGGTCGCCAAGCAGCTGAGAACCTAACCCAGATCCCCTAGTTAACCCTGAGACTCACGAAGAGGAGACACCTGCTGAGGGTAATACAGCGGTCTCAACCCCTTCCTTAGATAATAGTGAGGCCCAGCCTAGATTAGGAGATTAGGTTTTAGGATCTATGCTGTTTTGCCATGTCTTGCTGTATTCTTGTGATTTTGTTTAATGCATATGACAGTTTATTCCATCTCTATGAATTCATGTGATATGTTCATAAATTGCTATGATTATTTTGACTGTTTTTACTCTAATACACAAGTTAAAAAGGTTTCAACCCCAATGCTTATGTTCTTTAACATAGGGGGAGGAATTATTTTCTGCCTTTTTGCCTTAACTGACAAAGGGGGAGAAAAATTATAACTTGATGCTTATAATGTTCTGATATTTTTTTCTGATATTCTAAATAGAATATATGCTCTGACACTTGTTAATTAATATATGTTGTATTAATATGATCTGCTCATATGATCTGATCTGATATGCTCTGATACATGCTCTACATGCTCTGATCTGATCATTCAACAATAATTTTATGATGCTATTAATATGTCTGAAATTGCTCAAGTTACAAATTGTATGAATTGTCAATTATGCCAAAAAAGGGGAGATTGTTGGATTTTGATCCCTTGATTCCTAATTTTGACATAATTAATAATTCAACAATGTTCATACAATACATGATAAATCTAATATTTGAATTGAGCAAGATTTCAGGAACCATAATCCAATCCTACACACTTGGATCAAATTGCTTGGAACACAAGAAATCAACAAAAGTTGAAATTCTGACTATGTAAATCGATTGGGAAATCGATTTCATAACAAGGGTGTAAGGAAATCTTAAGTGTTTGTAAATGTGAAATCGATTAGGCAATCGATTAGCTTAATTAAAAATGAAAACTGCACAAGTCAGTAGCCTCTGATTTGGAGAGTAATCGATTGAGAAATCGATTGAACATTTCACAAATTAAACCTGATAGTAACACATCGATTGGTAAATCGATTGAATGAGTCACAGTGGCACTCCAGTGCTGAGGAAATCGATGGCAAATTGATTGACAAAGTATCATTTGAAAAATGACCTCACCTGTGACAAATACAATCGATTGGACAATCTATTGTTAACACTTTCAATTTTGATAAAGTTTGGTTGCAATCGATTGGGAAATCGATTGAACTAAACACCAGGTAAAAACTTTTCAGGAACATGCTACCAAAGCGATTGACAAGTCGATTGATATCAAATAGCTGAGTCACTGTTTTGAATTAAATCGATTGGCAAATCGATTGACATTAAAACTGAGTCACTGTTTTGAATCCAACCGATTGACACATCGATTGACATCAAAAAAAACTGAGCCACTGTTTTGAAAACAATCGATTGGCAAATCGATTGAAATAAACTTTTTGAAAACATAGTAAACTCTGAGATTGTGACCAAATCGACTCTGTGTTTATACATCGTCTCTGAGACTTGGCAAATCGATTGAGTAATCGATTGATATTACTTGTATTGAAACAGTTTCCCAGAAATCGATTAGGAAATCGATTTATGCAAGTCTGGACATGTTCTACTGAAAAGTGTTGTTTTAAAGAATCGATTGGCAAATCGATTAGCTTGTATAGTTTCAAGATTAAAGAAAAACAAGACTCGCGATAATCGATTGGCAAATCGATTTAGCACTTTTTAAACTTTACAAAATCGATTGGGAAATCGATTTCGTAGTTGGTATTTTCAGATACTATATAAGATGTCTTTCAATCTTTATTCTAACAACTTTTACATAACAATTCATAACTTTCATAATTTCTCATAGTGCTCTCAATGGTTCATGGCAACAAACTAACAACTTCATAATTGTGATTACAGATCTCAATACGTTTTGTTGACAATCTAAGAGAAATGATAATGTGCTCATGAACAAGCCTTGAATATTCAGATTCGTGAGGAGCAACATTCATAAAGATTGAAGACTCTTTTGTTTTACATCTTTTATTCATTCTGTAATAAATCTTTGAAAGGAATAGAACGCAAGAAAAGCCAGCTTGAAACTGGTGACTACTTTCTTGGTTGAGAGGGCTCAACAAGAAAGAGTTGTATTTTGATTCTGTGATAGGCTGCTGAGTGTCTACAAGGATCAGAGGGTATTCAATAGGAAAGACATAATTAGAGATTGATAGGTTTCAGGGAGGAAACTGGAAAGTCTTTGTAATTGATTCTTTCTATTGAAGGAGAAGAAAATCTGAAATCCGATTGGGATTTTCAGGACTGGACGTAGGTTGTTGTTGAACAACCAAACCAGGATAAATCTCTGTGTCTTCTTCTCTAACTCTCTCTCTCTTTAATTTTCTATATTGCTAACTTTGCATGCCTCAAAATTTAAATTCCGCTGTGCGCTTGATACTGATTAATTTTGTAACGTAAACTGATATATTTTCTGTTATTGCGAGGTCACTGATACCAACAGTGCAATTTTCATTTCCAATTGTGCCAGTCGATTGCCTAATCGATTATACAATCACAAACAGTTATGTTTCCTTACACCCTTGTTATGAAATCGATTTCCCAATCGATTTACTCAGTCAAAAGTCAACTTTTGTTGATTTCTTGTGTTCCAAGCAATTTGTTTCAAGTGTGTAGGATTGGATAGTTGTTCCTGAAATCTTGATCAATTAAAATGTTAGATTTATCATATGATGTATGAACATTGTATGTTTGTTAATTATGTCAAAATTAGGATTCAAAGGACTAAAGTCCAACAATCTCCCCCTTTTTGCATAAGTGACAATCATACAATTTTTAACTTGAATAGAGCATTTCAAGACATAATATTAACAATATTTCATAGCATATATGTACCATTATCAGATCATAAAGTCAGAAGTAACAGAGCATCTTAGCATAACAATACACATGCTATTTATCAAAAATCAGATCATTATTACATTAAAAAAATAATTCATTATCAGTCATCAGAGCTTAGTCATCAGATCAAATAAATGCAACAAATATTAGCAAGTTATAATTTTTCTCCCCCTTTGTCAGTTAAGGCAAAAAGGCAGAAAAAAAAACTTCATCCCCCTATGTTAAACAACATAAGTATTGGGGATTGAAATCATAAAACATTGTGTATAAGAGCAATGACAATCAGAGCAATTAATGAGCATATCAAAGAATTAAGACAAATGAAATTCAGAGAGAAATGAGATAAACGTTTTAGTTCATTATCGATATAGATGAAATGAGTACAACAAGTCATAGCAAAACAGCACAGATCCTAAACTCCTAATCTCCTAAACTAGGCTGGTCCTCACTATTATCTACGGGAGAGGCAGAGACCGCTGTATTACCCTCAGCAGGAGTCTCCTCAACGTGAGTCTCAGGGTGATCTAGGGGAGTTGGGTTAGGTTCCTCTGCTGCTTGACGACCGATGTCTGCAATGTCTTCAAATGACAGCTTGATTCCCAAGTGAGCTTGAATCGCATCCACAACCTGAACAACCGAATTCAAGGATGCATGGAGAGTCCTTAAATTAGCTTCCCATTATGGACTATGATTCTAGCATATTGGCATTGTGTGCCATTTGAGCTTCTATGAATTCCATTATCTTAGCAAAAAAAATCAGGAGGGGCTGTGGCAGTAGCAGGTTGAGGCTGAGGTTGTGCTGGTTCAACGGTAGGCTGAGGTCTTATCCATATACCATGTAACCTTTTCAATTGCATTTGGTTTACAATTGATTCTCCAAATATCAGAGTGGTCTTTGTAGATTCTTCATTAACAAATGAAACCTTGAAATGTTTAAGACTCTTGGTAATCAGCTGTGGATAAAGCAACATAAGCTTGCTCTGTGAAGCTTCCAGCATGTGCCTTAGCACAATCCAAGTCCAGCTCATCCTGAGCTCCTTTGATAAACCCCATAACAGTAGTATGTCCAATTTCTGAACTACTGCATGGTTGCCTGAACGAGGTACAAGCATCCTGGTCAGCGTGTACATCAGCATCCGATGTTGGACCTTCATTTGACCGATAGGTAATGAAATTGTTTCCACAAAACCATCAATCATCAGGTCCTTTACTGCAGCATGCCTGTCAACAGATTCTTCCCAACCTTCGTCAGCCGTATTAGCTTCAGAACTGCCGTCGATAGATTTTCCGTAAAAAGGCAATCCTGATAAGGTAGAAAAATGATCAAATGACATAGCAATCCTTTTACCTTTGACTTGAGCCTTAAAACCTTCTTCTGTCAGCTTAAACGTAGAATAAAATTCTCTTATCAAACGTGGATAACTGTCGAGTGTAGAAGATAGAAAGCTCTCAAGACCGTGAAATCGCAGATGATTCTGAAACGTAAAACCGTCAGTATCAAAGTATGCAAAATCCAGAGTCCTACCCTCATGGATTTTTCTCTTCATAAAGTCTGATGGTATAAAAGGTTCAGCATCTTTTTCCTTGGATGCGGGAACTTTCTTGGCAGGAGGTGAAGAAATAGGTTTTTCTTCCTCTTTTGTGAAATTACCTTCATGACATCAGCCATGAGTTTTTCCGTTGGGGGTTCCTTTCGCTTTTTAGGCTTCTCTTGAACCGGAGCGGGTGCCTTGCCTTTGTCTTTGGCAAGTATCTTATGTGTAGGTATGGGTACTCCTTTTGTTAGAGTGGGTGGTGGTGAAGGGTTTCACTGGTTGAAGATGATGAAGGTGAAGGAGTGCGTGCCTGGGTTTGTTTTACTCGTGCCATATTTGTAGATTGAAGTAGTTAGATTGTAGATTGAATGTAGATAGCAACAAAATAACAATAGCAGAGACAGAAGGATGAAGCAATCAGAGAAAATTAGTGAAAACTGAAGAAATGCAGTGCAGAAATCGATTGAGAACTGTTCCAATTTAAACCCTTAAACGTGTAAATCGATTCCCAAATCGATTAGGTTACCGTTGCTGGTAATGTCAATCGATTTAGTAATTATTACACATAACGGCTAGTCAAAAAAACGGTCATATTTCAAATCGATTCCCAAATCGAATTCCAGTTTTACTTAATCGATGTCCAAATCGATTGTCTTAACGTTGAAAAAAGAACTAGTCGATTTCCCAATTGACGCTCGGGCAAGTTAAAAAAAAAATTTCTGAACTTTGAATTCTGGGGCCAAAGCAATCAATTCCCAAATCGATTTTATAAACCATTTACC
>PGTU02003665.1:0-10150 GCA_002896215.2 Cicer echinospermum
GGTGCTAGCTGCACTAATTTGTGAGCGCGTGTCGAGCGGAGATTTTACCGAATTTCTCGCGGAACCGGAAACTCTCGATAAAGCTAACTTTGAGTAAGGGCTCCTTCCAACTTCTAGCTTGCATTAGGGACTTATCTGTAGTTGTGTGGGAAGGAATTGTTAGGTTAAATGTATCGATTTGGGAAAAAACGAAACTAGTGTGTTATGGGTAAAACCTTAGAGTTAGGTTTGTTATATAGTGATGAATGTTCTGCGTAAAATGAATTGGATGTATCTGGGTGTTATGTTGCGTGATTTGTGTTCGTGTATTGGTGTGGTTTCGTACTTGAAGGTTGTAATTGGTGTGGTTGTGTTGTGAAAGTAGTGTTTGAATTTGTTTCTGTGGAATTTGAAAACCATTAGAGTTAAACGAGTATTAAATGGGGAACCTTTTAATACCTCGGTTTGCTTAATGTGTATTTGAGAAAATGTTTAAGTTAATGGGCGTGAGAATGGGGAATCTCTAATGTCTCGGTTACTTACTATCGTTTTTGAAAATCGTATTCGGTAATGAGTATTAAGAATGGGGAAATCTCTAATGACTCGTTTACTGAAGTTTTGCGAGAAATCGTTTAAGTCAAAAGTATATTAAGAATGGGGAATCTCTTAATATGGACTGTTGCTTAACGTTTTGTTTTGAAAATTCATTAAGTTAAATCGGTATTAAGAACGGGGAATCTCTTAATGACTTATTTAATTAATGTTGTTTGAAAGTCGTTTCAGTTAAATGGGTATTAAAAATGGGGAATCTTTTAATATCTGCATTTGCTTAACGATTGTTGTGAATGGAGTCTGTGTATGCTCATGCATTTCATTTGGTAAATTGTGTCGACCCGTGATAGGTGACACCATGGTAAACTGTACGGACCCGTGGTTAGGTTGTACGTTTGCGATTTACATTTTAGTAATCGTGTTGACCCGTGATAGGTGACACCATGGTAACTGTACTGACCCGTGATAGGTGGTACATTTACGATTTGCATTTTTGGTGAATTGTGCTGACCCGTGATAGGTGGCACCCTAGGTAAACAGTACTGGTCTGTGATAGGCGGTACGTTTTACGATTCCCGCTTTTTCTTTTAGTAAATCGTGTTGACCCGTGATAGGTGACACCTCGGTAACTGTACTGACCCGTGATAGGTGGTACGTTTATGATTACGCATTTTAGTAAATCGTGCTGACCCGTGATAGGTGGCACCTCGGTAATTGGTACTTTGGCCTGCGATAGGCCGGTACAATTATGATTTACGGCCCTTCGAGGAGGGTTTGGTTTGGAATTCCGAGTCCATGCATTTTGGCATATACGCATTGCATTAGGGTGCCTGGCACGCGAGTCATGTTTGATTTGAGTTATGATTGAGTGATTCGAATTTCGATTTATCGTGATAACTGAGATGAAGGTGTTAAGTGTTATGTGTTGTTTATTGTGTGTAAGTATGATGGTTATCGAACCTTTGTGTGTCGTAGTAATCGCGTAGGAATTGCTAAGTGTTAGGTTGTGGACTTGATTAGGAATGACTTAGGTTAATTCATGAATTTTTGGAAAACTGATCAGGGAAATCGATTTCCCAATCGATTTGGATGGAAGACAGGGGCTTGGCCAAATGAACAAAATCGATTAGCCAATCGATTTTGTAAATCAGTTTTTTTTTAAAATCCCTTTCGAAATCGATTGCCCAATCGATTAGGCCTTAAGTCAGGGGCTCAGGAACCAATCAATCGATTTACCAATCGATTGAATTCAGCCCAGGATTCTGTTTCATTAAGAATCCCTCACCAAATCGATTAGGAAATCGATTGGCTCGAAACCAGGGGCTCAGGAACCAATCAATCGATTTACCAATCGATTGAATTCAGCCCAGGACTCTGTTTTTCATTAAAAATCTTCACCCCAATCGATTGCCCAATCGATTGGCTCAGTGAAAATCCTCATTTTTTAGTTGTATGATTAATTGCTCATGAATCTATCCATGTCTTGTTTTATCATGTGTTAATTAGGAGATCAAGAACTGCATTTTTACCTTCATTTTCATTGGCAATGTAATGTATGAACTTTTCGCACATTGAAAATCCTGTTAAGGTGCATGCTTAGTTAAAAAGTTGTTTTGAGCATTCAAAAACTTAATTGCTATGTGTTATCTGTTATTTTCTGGTTGGTGACCCTTTACACTATTGTGGAAATCTGGGCTTTGCCCTCAGATGAGAGTCAGGACGGCCCTACTGGTTCGTACCCTACGGACAGGGATGGAGATGGGAACGCTTGACTGCTGTTGTGTTAGGAGGATCTCACGGGGCGCGTGGAGATTACTCAGGGTGTATAGCTTTTTGGTAGGATGATCAGATTAGGATGATGTATAGGGACTAGGGGTCCTTCTTTTTGGTTTGGAGTATTTTAGTTTTGGAAAACTGTACTTATACAAATATTATCAGTTTGATATCATCTTTGAATGGGTTCCATGTACCATTTGATGTTTATGTAGAAATATTTTGGATTTGTAATTGGAGAAACTTTTCCGCTGCGTAAATTATAATGACTCAATTATTTATCCAACAGCATTTCCTGATTTATTTCTTTGTTCGTTTTTAATTACTTTTAAAAAAAAATATACCCTCGCTTTGAAAAACGGGGTGTTACATCAAGCATTCATAAGGTCCAATTCCATTTAAAAATATAAAACACAAAACAATTTAAAGTTGACCAAGCAATAAAAATTCTTCAAGCATAGAGATGAGAAAAATAATTCAAAAAATTCATTCATATAACTAGAAATCAAATCTGAAAAGTAAGAGTTTCATCATGTTTAACTCATCGCTAACAATTAGTGTTTAATTACTCATGAAAAAGATGAGGATTGAAGAATGATTACATGAAAGATTCATGAAAAGATTCTTGATAAAACTCCTTTAATGGTGTTAGAACCAACCTCCTATAAGTTTCTCTTCTAGGGCACAAGTCTCCAAACATCCAAAAAGCAAAAAAACATACCTAGAAAATGAGAAAAACACATTTTTATGCATTTTGCAGTGTTTCATGCGCTTCTACACGCGTGCTAGAGGCGCTCCACCGCTCCTGGAAAGAAGCAGGATGTCAAAATACTATAGAAATGTGCCCTAGGCGCAGGCGTTTGCTCTCCAGCATACAACATCTATTGTCTAACTATCAATGCATCTTTTTTCATCTTTTGAATCCGAATATTGTTCTTTGTGTTTAAGAAAAGTTTATCTATGGATCTTAGCTTTCATTTGCTCTTGGTTTGCCTCCAATTGGACATCTACAACTCTTGATATGTCTGAAATACTCCACATATGTCATGTTGATTTCTCACCAAAATTCGACACTACACTAAAACAACGAAACAACGCAAAACTATGAAAAATCTCTACTCATTGATGGAAATAAGAACATAAACATTTTGTTAAATCCAAGATCTAAAATCAACAAAATATATCAAATAAATTCTAAAATTAACTAATGATTAAAGATAAATAACACTAAAAACAATGAAAAATATGCATATGATAAAGAACTATCACAACACAAAACTTAGTCTGTTGCTTGTCCCCAAGCAACAATCAATTTCAAATTAGGCGTAGTTAAAAACAAGCTTAAATTCAATTTATTAGATCAAATCAAACTTAATCCTCAATGTTCAAGCTACTACAAAACATTCATCATGCTCAAAGTATGCTTACATCTCACAAAAACAAACACCGTTTGTAAATTTAGAAAACCCATTTAGCATTCATTCATAAAGTTCAACCCACTCTTCATGTTAGAACCCAAAACCAATTATTTAGAATATGATTTTTAAATCAGACATTTTAACAAAACATAATAAGTCATTTAAAATATAATATATAATGATACGTTAATGATTGTGAATGTTGCATAGTCTATTCCTTGTATGTGAGTCTATCAGAGAAAATTTACCCTACTACAATCAATTATCTAATGGTGATAAAGAGGTTCCAGTAATCGTAGTTATGGTGCACGTTGATTTTTAGAATAACATTGCGCTTACTGTTATGATGTAATAATGATAAACGGGTTCCAATAATCCTAGTTATAGTGCAGGTTCCAATACGTCCCTTTTCTTCATTTTGAACATTATACACTCTATAATGTTCTATATAATTGCTTTTAACTTCTTATACATAAGACTACGGTAGTATACAAAGAACCTAGTCTAATGTATCAGAAAAACACACACTAGAATTCTATGAAATCCGATGTGTTCATAAAATTACTACAAATTGTAAAAGTTATATATAATTATGCAACTTCATAGTATTAAAGTACTAAGTGTAAGCCTTTCAATACAATTGGCCTCACTCAAATCATTCATATAACTCATGTTTTGGCCATTTCAACTCAACTATGTGATAATTTTTTATACAAAAAAATACTCTAATATTGACATTTTAATTAAAAATATCAAACGACATCTGATTTGAGTAAACTACCCCTCATTGGAAATTTATGATATCTAGTTTATGAATATAATTTTCATTTTTCAAGTTAAGTTCCTAATTAGTTTAGTTTATCAAAACAATATATATAGATGTCAATCATAGCTACTATTATCAATGATTTGTAAATAACTTTGTGCAAATGTTACATATTGTTTAGGAAACAATCTATCAAACTATATATATAGAAATCTTGCTACTAATATTTAATTTTTGTTTTCTTTTATTTTCTTTTTATTTTCAATTTTTCTATATTGTAGAAATATTTAAAATTTATTTTTATAATACGTCGTTATTTTTTACCTCGGTATTTTTTTTTTATATAATTTTGTTCTCATTTAAGTATTTGGATCAAATATATTTTTGTTCTATTTAAGATAATAGGCAAACTTTTTTAAATGATTGTTTAGAAAATTACTGCAATTTGATGTAGTGTTGCACTGATAGGTTGAATAACATAATTTAATTGTTCGATTTCTATGGACAAATTAATTTTATGATTTATTTGGTACATTTTTTATTTTTAGTAAATTCTTTGGAAGTAGTCAATTATTATTATTATTATTATTATTATTATTATTATTATTATTATTATTTATTTTCTTATTTAGATAATATTAAATTAGTTCTTATAAGTATTATTTCATTTAAGGTAAATATTTAAAACTTTCAATAATTTTTATCATAAAAATATTCATTTTGGAGATTATCGATTCTTAGAATTTATTGGCTTAGTAATTAAGAGTTACAATTAATTGTCCTAATCTTTAACTCTAACCAAGGATATCTAAGATAGTAATTAACGTTTAAAAGGAAATGAACGCTGGTTACTGATTACGAAAATTGAAAGAATTGGAGTATTAGGATTTGATGTAAAGGAAACTCAATATTATTATTCAGCAACGAAACAAAGGAACAAAATGGCGCCACAATCTTGAGATTGATAAGCCAAAAAAGAACGCCACAAGGATTAACAGCCTTGATAAGTTCAAGATGAATTCTTTCAAGAACTCTAGAGAGCAAAGCCTCACAAAAATAATAATCAAAATCTGCCCCTCCATGAGGTTACAAATGCTTATTTATACTAAGTCTATCTCTAAACCTAAATGGGTCATAAGTGACACCATTCTCTAGGCCCATATTAGTCTTACATCTTATTTTTTTTTCTCTAAAATAAACTTAATGTAAGTAAGAAAAGTATCTTCACTTACACATAACAAAGACTAAATCAATAATAAAACTATTACAATTCCAAATCAAAGCAAACTAAGAATTAATACAAACCAAATTAAAATATATAAAGTTTATCCTAATTTATTAAAATATGAATCATCTTCATGCTCTTGAGATCCTTATCATTCCCTCTTTCTTGAAGAAATTCGACCACGAATTTAAGCTCCATTATATCGTACATGAAGAAATAATCCAAACAAACCACAAGCTCATCATATCCACCGGGGTCAAACGGAAATTAGAAAAGTCACCAAATGTGATAAGTCGGTGAAACGCATTTCCATCTTTAACAATTAACATCTTATCACATTTATAGTAAAGGTAAGAAATTCTAAAGATGGGGATAAAGTTATACCTTCTGAATTTGATATTATGGCCAAATGGACTTTCTTAGGATTGAAATTTTTGGCAAACAATATGTTACTTTGTATTTGCAAAGGCTTCAAAAGCAAGTTGAGTTACATGGACATTCTTCTCATCACTAAAAAATGGTGACTCAATAATCTCCTTGGAAGCATCCTTTTGAGGAACCTTTGAATAATCACTTTCAAGCACTAACATTGTTTCGTTCACCTCACTCTCTTGTTTGAAGAGACTTTCAATTTTACCATAATCTTTCACTTTGCTTTCAATGTCACTATATGGATGAAATTTCTCCTTTGGTGACACTTCTTCAAGCACTTGCAGTAGAGAATTATCACAATTAGACAAATAGTTGACGTCAATTTCTTGCCCTTTGTCCCTCAAATGTTTCTCCTCTTCTTCTTTCTTTTCTTTGATTTTATCTATCTCTCTCAAGGCAAGTTTCTCTACTATTCTGGCTTGTTTTGCATATCCATTTTCATACAAATATTTCACATACTCTGGATCCAATACAAAATCGCGAAAAAAATACTGATCATATGACATACTTAGGAATTTTGTCAAACAGATAGTGTGCAATACTTTTAACAGCACATCTTTTTTTGTATAATTTTTTTTTTTTTTTTTTTTTTTAAGTAGCAGCAACACACCAACTAGCTAAGAACAACAATTCAGCAAAAACAATACAACTAGCAATTTAGGTATCACAAAAAAAAAAAAAAAAAAAAACAAAAATGCATAAACAAAATTTTTCCTCAATTCAAAACCTAGAGACAAGCTCTGGTACCACATGATATGTTCCTAATAGTCATAGTTCACTTTAAAGATCGTTCTAGGTCGGAAACTTACAAATTTGAGTGAAAATCGCGTTTGGCTGGAGAACGTGATAAACGGCGCTGCGAAACTCCGATTCGGCCGATTCCAAATCGAGGTGAAAGATGACGTTCTGAAACGCAAGTTAGGCTTTTGAATCACCGAAAAACAATATATAGAACTCGAGATATGAACGCTGGTTACTGATTACGAAAATTGAAAGAATTGGAGTATTAGGATTTGATGTAAAGGAAACTCAATATTATTATTCAGCAACGAAACAAAGGAACAAAATGGCGCCACAATCTTGAGATTGATAAGCCAAAAAGAACGCCACAAGGATTAACAGCCTTGATAAGTTCAAGATGAATTCTTTCAAGAACTCTAGAGAGCAAAGCCTCACAAAAATAATAATCAAAATCTGCCCCTCCATGAGGTTACAAATGCTTATTTATACTAAGTCTATCTCTAAACCTAAATGGGTCATAAGTGACACCATTCTCTAGGCCCATATTAGTCTTACATCTTATTTTTTTTCTCTAAAATAAACTTAATGTAAGTAAGAAAAGTATCTTCACTTACACATAAACAAAGACTAAATCAATAATAAAACTATTACAATTCCAATCAAAGCAAACTAAGAATTAATACAAACCAAATTAAATATATAAAGTTTATCCTAATTTATTAAAATATGAAATCATCTTCATGCTCTTGAGATCCTTATCAGTCTATTCCTTGTATGTGAGTCTATCAGAGAAAATTTACCCTACTACAATCAATTATCTAATGGTGATAAAGAGGTTCCAGTAATCGTAGTTATGGTGCACGTTGATTTTAAATACATTGCGCTTACTGTTATGATGTAATAATGATAAACGGGTTCCAATAATCCTAGTTATAGTGCAGGTTCCAATACGTCCCTTTCTTCATTTTGAACATTATACACTCTATAATGTTCTATATAATTGCTTTTAACTTCTTATACATAAGACTACGGTAGTATACAAAGAACCTAGTCTAATGTATAAAAACACACACTAGAATTCTATGAAATCCGATGTGTTCATAAAATTACTACAAATTGTAAAAGTTAATATATAATTATGCAACTTCATAGTATTAAAGTACTAAGTGTAAGCCTTTCAATACAATTGCCTCACTCAAAATCATTTTCATATAACTCATGTTTTGGCCATTTCAACTCAACTATGTGATAATTTTTTTATACAAAAAAAATACTCTAATATTGACATTTTAATTAAAATATCAAACGACATCTGATTTGAGTAAACTACCCCTCATTGGAAATTTTATGATACTAGTTTATGAAATAATCTTTCATTTTTCAAGTTAAGTTCCTAATTAGTTTAGTTTATCAAAACAATATATTTATAGATGTCACATCATAGCTACTATTATCAATGATTTGTAAATAACTTTGTGCAAATGTTACATATGTTTAGGAAACAATCTATCAACTATATATATAGAAATCTTGCTACTAATATTTAATTTTTGTTTTCTTTTATTTTTCTTTTATTTTAATTTTTCTATATGTAGAAATATTAAAATTTATTTTTATAATACGTCGTTATTTTTTACCTCGTATTTTTTTTTATAAATTTTGTTCTCATTTAAGTATTTGATCAATATTTTTGTTCTATTTAAGATAATCAGGCCAAACTTTTTTAAATGATTGTTTTAGAAAATTACTGCAGATTTGATGTAGTGTTGCACTGATAGGTTGAATAACATAATTAATTGTTCGATTTCTATGGACAAATTAAGTTTTATGATTTTATTTGGTACATTTTTTTATTTTTAGTAAATTTCTTTGGAAGTAGTCAATTATTATTATTATTATTATTATTATTATTTATTTTCTTATTTAGATATATTAAATTTAGTTCTTATAAGTATTATTTCATTTAAGGTAAATATTTAAACTTTCAATAATTTTTATCATATAAAATATTCATTTTGGAGATTATCGATTCTTAGAATTTTATTGGCTTAGTAATTAAGAGTTACAATTAATTGTCCTAATCTTTAACTCTAACCAAGGATATCTAAGATAGTAATTAACGTTTAAAAGGAAATGGAAAATGAAGACTTTAATGAAATTTAATTTTTTAATAAATAAAAATAAACAAGAAACACACATGTGTTACCATAAAATGGTAACTTATCTTGCCTATAAAATTAAGGGATGCTTGTGGTGGTTGATCATTCTAAACTTTCACTCAAAACCTAACGTGTATAGTGTATACATAGTTAAATTAGATGATGGGGAAGAAGATTATTGCTTTTTGTAATGCTTGTAATGGTTTTAGGCATGCAAGTGAGAACATTGGATGCCACCAAATTGATGACATCAGTTGCTTTTGAGGGCTATTATTTCCTTAGTGTCATGTGCACCGTTTTTGACAGGAGTAGGCCACCAGCACCATCTACTACATGTTGCGAAGGAAGCACATAATTTATTTCAAAGGCAGACACACTCAGGTTCGACGTGATATTTTGTCAATGTCTCAAGGTGCTTCAATAAAATTTGGAGTAACTCTGACAAAGCAAAACAACTTCCACAACTTGTAACATTGGTCTCTCCTTTTTGATTGATCCTAGCATTGACTGCAATACGTAGTTTGTCTTCCTCATTTCTTGCTACATCACAAAATCGTATACAACTGTTTTAATAAAGATAATGTTAGTTTTAATAAGTGTTTTTCTATGTAGAAAGACTTAAAATCACGACCTTTTTAGTTAGCGAACAGTGTGGCTGCTCCCACAAACACCATCTTACTATTTTTTATTATTATGAACATTTTTTTATTTATCTACAGGATACCATGAATGCTACAATATGGGTCAAGCAACTCATGAAGTGAGCCAAAAGAACGTACGAATAAAAAATTTATAGCAATACAACAAAAGGAATAACTTGTACAAATCTTCAAAGTTGCATAGATTATTAGCAGTGCAATTATGAACAATTTGAATCATTTAATTTGTTATCCATTATTTTGTTTCAAAATTTTTGAATTCTAATATGATTTTTTTGGGATATATTTAAAGAATTTGTTGCATAAAATATATTTTAATCTCTAAAAATATTGAAATTTTAACTCAACAAACCAACAAACATTTGTACATCAACATTATTTTCTTCCTTTTATAAAAAAAAAAAATAATGCTACAAGAAGTATTCTAATTCAATAGGTTTTGGGCT
>PGTU02003667.1:0-15023 GCA_002896215.2 Cicer echinospermum
TAATATTTTGGAGTTTTATAATCAAAAAGATATTTTAATGCGATTAAAATTTCTCGTTGATAAATAAATTGAAATTAACTGCGGTGAATCCTTTACGGAGAATTTAAGGCGTTTCGGGTGAAAACGGTAATTTAACAAATATCTAGATTTTGAGATATTTGTTAAGTTATATTTATTATATATATATGTGTTTGTTTGGAGGGAAAAAGAAAGGAAAACTAGAAGGAAGGAAAAGGAAAAGAAAAGAGTATATAAAGGAAAGAAGGAAAAAGGAAGAAAGGAAAAACAAAGGAAAGAAAAAGAAAGGAAGGAAAATCATAAAATTTCCATCTTCTTCCTCGGACACTCCACGCCCAAGATTTCCCCCCTCCTCCATTTTCGTCATTCTTTGCTTTCTTTCTTCAAGACGAGTAACCCAAGGTTGGGTGAGTGCTAGAACAAAGATTTCGCAACTCCACTCTTCCTCTTTGATTCGAAAACGAAGAAAAACGGTATTTGAGATTCAAAACGCAAACCCCTTCCGTTTCATCTAGATCCAAGCTTCATTTCGCGAAGGGTTAAAAGGGAAAGTTGCTCACTACCATGCTACGGTGCTAGGGGGACCAACATGGAGGCGACGTTGCGAGCGAGGAATTTTTAAAACGATTTTACTGCAGCGGTACCGGAAAACCACGTTAGGCTAACGTTAAGGTAAGAGCTCTTCCAAACTTCTAGTTTGCAATTAGGGACTTATTGTGGTTGTGTGGGAGGGAATTTGTCAGGGTTCGATGTATTTATTGGAGAAAAACGAATCTAATGCGTTATGGATAAAACCTTAGAGTTAGGTTTTGGGTTTATATGGATGATGTTTCTGTGTTAAATGAATTTAAAATCATTTGGTGTTGATTATGAGTAAATGAAATTGATGTGTTTGAGTGTCATGTTGTTGTTGATTTGTGTTCGTCGTATTTGACGTGTCTAAGTAATACGGATGAATTTGATGCTGTTTTGGGTGGCGTTGTGATTGAATTTGATAAAACGTTTTGAGTTGTTGTCGTGAAATTTGGAAAACCATTAGAGTTAAACCAGTATTAAAAATGGGGAATCTTTTAATACCTAGGTTTACTTAATGTGCGTTTGAGGAAGAATGGTTTTTAGTTAACTGGGTATTAAGAATGAGGAATCTCTTTAATGGTCTTGGTTACTTAATGTTTGTTTTTTTTTTAAAATCGTTTCAGTAAATGAGTATTAAGAATGGGGAATCTCTTAATGTCTTGTTTACTGAATATTTTGTGTGAAAATCGTTTAAGTCAAAGTATATTAAAATGGGGAATCTCTTGATATGTCCGTTTGCTTAACGTTTGTGTTTTGAAAATCATTAAGATAAATCGTATTAAGAATGGGGAAATTCTTATGCTTATTTATTTAATGTTGTTTGAAAATCGTTTAAGTTAACTGGGCGTTTAAGAATGGGGGAATCTCTAATGTCTTGGTTACTTAAATGTTTGTTGTGAAAGTCGTTTAAGTAAATGGGTATTAAAAATGGGGAATCCTTTTAATATCTGCATTTGCTTACGTCTGTTGTGTAATGGAGTCGGTATATGTTCATGCATTTTCATCCTTTTTGTAAATCGTACGCAGACCCGTGATAGGTGGCACCTTGATAAATAGTACTTTGTCCTGTGATAGGCGGTACCATTTATTGATTTACGTTATTTTAGTAAACTGTGCAGACCCGTGATAGGTGGCACCTCGATAAACGATACGGGCCGTTATAGGCAGTACGTTTATGGTTACGCTTTTTAGTAAATCGTGCAGATCCGTGATAGGTGGCACTTGGTAATTGGTACTTTGGCCTGCGATATGGGGTACAATTAACGATTTACAGCCTTCGAGGAGGAGTTTGGGTTTGGAAATTCCGAGTCCATGCATTTTGGCAATCATACGCATTGCATTAGGGTTGTTTGCACGCGGTCGTGTTTTGATTTAAGTTTATGATCGAGTGATTTGAATTTGAGTCGTTGTGATTATTGCGTTGAAAGTGCTAAGTGTTATGTGTTGATTATTGTGTGTAAGTGTGACGGTTTATAGAAACTAATTTGAGAGACCAAATTGCGTGGTAATCGGTAGTAATTGCTAAGTGTTAAGTTATGACTGAGTAGGAATGATTTGAGTTAACTCATTGCATTTTTGGAAAATAATTCAGGGAAATCGATTTCCCCAATCGATTGGATGGGGTAACAGGACTTGGCCAAAATGACAAAATCGATTAGTCAATCGTTTCGTATCAGTTTTCAAAATTCCTTTAAGAAATCGATTGCGACCAATCATTGGGCCCTTAAGTCAGGGACGCACCCATATTCGAGCAAATCGATTTGGGATCGATTGGATAAAACCTGGGGGCTCAGTACTCACGCCAATCGTTTGATTTCAGGCCCAGGATTCTGTTTTCATTGAAATCCTTTTAACCAATCGATTGGCTCAGTGAAAAAATCCCAGTTGAGTTAGATGACTGATTACTCATTAACTTATCCATGTCTTGATTTGTTATGTTTTAATTCGGGGATTGAGAACTTCATTTTGCTTTCTTTTTTAATTGGCAAAGTATTGTATGAAATTTTCGCATATTGGAAATCCTGTTAAGGTGCATGCTTAGTTGAAAAGTTATTTTTAGCATTTCAAAAACTTAAATGTTATGTGTTAACTGTTATTTTCGGTTGGTGACCCTTTACAATTATTGTGGAAATCTGGGCTATGCCCTCAGATGAGAGTCGGGACGGTCCTACCGGTTCGTACCCTACGGACGGGAATGGAGATGAGAACGCTTGACTGCTGTTATGTTAGGAGGATCTCACGGGGCGCGTGGAGATCACTCAGGGCGTATAGTTTTGTTAGGATGATCAGATTAGGTTGATGTATAGGGACTAGGCGTCCTTCTTTTTGGGTTGGAGTATTTATATTTTGGAAAACTGTACTTATACTAATTTTGTCAGTTTGACACCTTATTCGAATGGGTTCCATGTACATTTTGCTGTTGTGTAAATATTTTGGATTTATAATTGGAGAAACTTTTCTGCTGCTTTGTAATTTATAATGACGCAATTTATTTATCCAAAGGCATTTCTTATTTATTTCTCTTTTATTTTAATCTTTTTAAAAAAAAATATACCCTCGCTCTTGAAAACGGGGTGTTACAGTTTATATACCACCTATTGTTTGCAAATCAACAAGACCAAGAAATCCTCCTATTTTACCTTTAGGACTTTCTCATTGCAATCTTTTAAACACTTCATGTATTGCTACTAACTTTTACAAATGGATTCTGTTTTATATCTTTTATCTTCTATTTTGTCTTATAAATCTTTTTCTTCTACCCATTTAAAATACATCATGCCATGATATGACAAACTATTTCATGAATGCCATTTAAATCTAAGTATTGGGTCATTGCTATGCATATAAATACAGCTTTAGAACTCAATAACACTGGAATTAGTTATATGACTAAAGATAAACATGTCACAGGATGTAGGTGGGTATATAAGATTAAGCATAGGGCTGATGGTTCAGTAGGCTAGACTTGTTGCCAAAGGTTTCTCTCAACTAGAAGGTGTTGGTTTTGTAGACACCTTTTCTCCCGTGGCCAAATTAAGTACTGTTTGATTACTACTTGTTTTGGCTGCCACTAATAATTGGTTTTTAAAACAGTTAGATTTTAGTAACACTTTTCTTCACGGTGACCTTCATGAGGAAGTTTATATGAAACTTCCTCTTGGTTATCTGAGTCATAATAATAATAAGGTTTGTCGTTTAAAAAAAATCTTTGTATGGTTTAAAACAAGCGAGATGACAATGGTTTGCCCAACTGTCTTTTGCTTTGATATCATTTGGTTTTCAACATTCAAAACATCATCATTACTAATTCATTCTCAAGAAATGAAATTTTTTTACTGTTTTGTTGGTTTACGTAGATGATATTAGTATTGCAGGTAATTCTGAATTGGAGATTGATATGATTAAAACTTTTTTAAATTCTACTTTTCAGATTAGAGACCTTGGGGACTTAAAACTCTTTCTTGGATTGGAGATCTCTCATTCAAGGGAGGTATTCACATATGTCAGCATAAATATGCTTTCGACATCTTACAGACGTTGGATTATTAAGCGCTAAACCTTGCAATACACCTATGATCAAGGACTCCAAATTTCTACACAACTCAAATGCACAACCTCATGACCCAACCTCTTTTAGAAGAATTATTGGACGTCTTATCTACTTGACCAACACACGACCTGATATCACTTTTGCTGCGCAACAACTTACCCAATTTATGCAATCACCGACAGAAGACCATTACATGGGAGCCATGAGGATCCTTAAATACATCAAAACTGCACCAACCCAATGATTGTTTTACTCATTAGCGTCCAGAAATGAGAAAGTTTGTAACTGGATTTTGTATATTTCTTGGATCATCATCGATTTTGTGGAGGTCTAAGAAACAAAGCACTGTATCTCGTTCATCTTCAGAAGCAGAGTATAGAGCATTAGCGTAAAATATTTGTGAAATTCAATAGATAACATTTCTTTTGCAAGAATTAAACTTGGATTTTTCTGCCCTTATAACTCTTTATTATGATAATAAATCATCCATGAACATTGCATCAAACTCAATATTCCATGAGAGAATAAAACATATAGAAATTGATTGTCAAATTATTCAAGACAAACTGCAAACTGGATTGTTATTCAATTCAATTCTTAACAAGCTGAGAATTCTTAACATACATTCTCCATCTTGCAAGGGGTTGTTAGGTTTATATTAGTTTTATTAGGCATTTATTCTTGAATTGTTATAACTATTTTGTTGGTAGTCTTTTAGACTTTTTTTGTTCTTTTTCAGTTACAGAGCTATTATTATAAATATGCTCATATTATATTTATTTCTGAATTAATAAATAATATATATCCAATAAAATAATATTCATTACTTAACTCAAGCACAAGATCATAGCGAAGATGGTACGAAAATAATTGGATTTTCCAACAACAGGATGGGAGAGGCGCCACATTTTAGTCCAAAATAAATTTTATCTCCATTAACTAATTTGCGCAACAAACATTTGCACAAGGACTAAGCTGAGATTTTAATGTTGGGCCAAATAAAAGAAGTTATATCATAAAGGAATTGTGTATTTCCTTAAAAGCTTATATTTTCTTATTAACATATACCATTGGATTGTCAACTAGTAGAGAATCAACTGTCTTTCAAAATGAGGAAAACTTATTTTTTATACGCATCCACAAAGTTGAGAAAAGTGAATTTTGCAAGGTTTACCTTTAAATATGAAATAACACATAGAATAGTTAAATTACAATAGTACAATACGATATACATTAACAATATCTATTAAAATTAGTCTTATCTTTTCAGTCGTGAATGCATCAATAATATTTACTTATGATTTATCACATAATAGTGGTATATTGTAACGTCTTAAACTTTTGATCCAAGACATTACTTAAAAGAGTTTAATTATTATGCAACATAAGTGTAAAAAATTTTTAACATTGTGAGAACGTTGAATCCTTTGTGAAGATGACCTTAGAGAACAGTCTTTAATAAAAGTCAAATATTTTTATTAATTTAACGGTCGTGATTGACTAACAACGTAAAAATTATTTACATTGACGATTTATATAAATGAAATCCACTTAAAAATTAATATTTCTAGAAAAATACGAATTTTTTTTTTTGTAAAGTAAAATACCTAAACCTATTATTTATTTAAATAATTGGTATAACAATGGTTATTTACTTATTATTTGGGGAAAATGTTTATTTAGACACTAAAATAAGGTAAAATCTTTTAAATTAAATTCATATAAATTATAATGATTAAAAATGATGATGTTCCAATTATTTTTAAAAAGAAGAAAATCCACCTATGTATTTCTAATACTTTTAAAAGATAGTTACCAAGATCAAAATAAAACCTAGAAGTACCACAACAAATTTAATTACTACAAAATAGTCTTAAAAACTCATTTTCACCATACGTTCGTTCGTGCATCGACACACATCATAAGAACTATTCTGATTCTCTTCGAAGTCATTGGTACCTTGATTTTATTGTAGGGTCAAAAATAAGTGTAAAAGCTCCAATTAAAAAGAATAAAAGCAAACAATTAAATTGAATATAAAAATATATGCACTTATGCATGCTCTTAAAAAATATATGATCTAGATATATATCTATCACTAAGGCAATTTCCACAGAGAAAAATTACTCATACCAATTAGGGAAAAATAAAATCAGCCACAAAGGCAACTTAAACACAAACGTGCATATACCATGACATTGATGATGTATTATCAAAACCAATATATTCTCACACAGTCCACGAAGATGTTATACCATGAGATGAGATGTTATTGCCAAAATTAAATAGTTTCACACAACTCACTAAGATCATTTCATATTGCATCAAAAAAATCACTTTAAACAAAATTATTATCTCGGTTAAAATCAACTAAGATCATAAATTACATGTTCTTATCATGAGAATCATATTCATAAACAACTATTCATAAAAATCAAAGTTTCACCACACATATCATGAGATATGCTTTAAACAAATTATCATCAAAAAATTGAAACTTTCATCTCATACATCATAAAAATTCAAACTTTCATCACATACCACATTAAATATTCAAACAATTTTCAAAAATAACATAAAAATTCAAACTTTAACACATATAACATAAAAATTTTGAATTTTATTTCATAAACATCATAAAAACTTAAAACTTTCATCATTCATCATAAAAAAATTTGAACTTGATTCATAAACATCATAAAAATTATAACTTCAACATATCAACATAAAAACTTAACTTCACCCTAGAAATTCATATACTACATATCAAACTCAATAAAAATTAGGGTTTTACTGTTATTTCATATGTTAGTCTACGTTTATTTCTTTAAACCGACAAGTAATCATAATTACATATTTCATATCATCTAAGGAACGATCTAACTATGATTGTATGGGGAAAATCCATTACCTTGGTTGCCTTACTTCGAGCAAAATCTCAATTCACACCCATTAGTATTAGTTTTAACGTAGCTCCGCTAAGTCTATACCTTCACAAAATAATTTACCACTTATTCTATTATCAAAGCAACTAATACTAACTTTTAATCAAGGTTGGGAGATTTGACTAAAGGTTCACTACACACAAGGTAAAAAATTTAGAATATCTTAACAAAGCTATACAATTCTGTAAGAAAAGTAGTTTTTCAATAATTATTCTAAATGCTAATATTTTTTATAATTTTTTCTAATTGAAACAGTGAAAAAAGAAGGCACGATTTAAGTTTTTATTAGGGAAGAAGACTGAAATATTTGAGATTATTTTATGTTAAAAAATATATAATTAATTATATATTGGATTTTTTGTTGTTTGTTAAAAATGGTTATGTTTTAACGATGTTACCATTTTTATAACACAAATTGAATGGAAATAACTATTTTAAAATGAAACTATATTTGCTGGGATTGTTATCTAAATAAAAAAAACATACGAAGACCAAAATTAAAAAAAAAATTTAATAATTCAAAAAATCAAAGCCATATTTAAATAAAAAATATAGTAACTTGATCCCATAAAATCAAAAATTCACGTATTCAACTTTTCCAGAAAGAAAATATTATTGTTAATTAAAGTAGGTAAAGAATAATTTTCTCATTCCTAGTCTTCGGAATTGTTTTAAAAATATACTATATATAGTAAAAAAAATATTTCCAACTCCTATCACTTAAATTATTATATCTAAACTACATTCATGTCATAAACCTCAATTTCAGAATGCATATTTTTCCGCACATTTTCTTAACAAACTTAAAACCCCAAACATTGACTTTCAAGCTAAAGTAATTCACAAAATTTCGTCCTTAAGCATAATTCAACTGTGGTAAATGACATATTGTTAGAATAAATGTCATGTCCCGAAGACCTTGTAGTTGCGTGAGTTAATTATAGTAGTACTTGTCATCTCTTATAAAATATATATATAATAATATATATATATATAATATATATATATATATATTTTAATCTGACAACCACAAAAATAATGTTTTTTTCACCTATATAAAATATAAAAAGATCTCCCACCGGTCAAACGTCTCAAAATTTGTTTTTAACCAAATTTTTTTTACAAAACTAATTCTTATCTTTAAAAAATCATCTTAAAACTACGCCTAATCAATTGAATCTTCATAAAATAGATTTTCAATCGTAAAAATTTCAGTTTCTTACGATCATGAGTTTTTCTAGCGATAAAATATGATATAGACATTTAAACACATTTTTCATCACATAGAAATTGATTTTGACACATATAAACATCTTTGACCAATTAAAATGTTTTTTTATCTATCAAGTGAATCAAAAAAACTTTAGAAATAACAATATACTACTGAAGTTCAAAAATAAGAAATAGAAGATGACTATATTGATTTATATTATTTTAAGAAATAACATAACATAGTCACAATGCGAATGAGATTTTTGAAAATTATTTTTAAGAAATAAAATAATATAATAGAAATTAAATTTCAATTAAATTGGTTGTGACTATCTATTTTATCACTCATATTAGAATGAATGAGCTGTGATAGTTGACAAGTCCTAAATAAATCTATATCCATATAAATGTCAAACTTCATTAAAGTTTCAAAGTTGAAAACAATAGACACGAATATTTTTAACAAAAGCCACAAAGACAAAAATCCTAGATGGTATTGTATTTACTGATGTGTGGGGGCCTAACCAAAGCATCCTTTTGGCGGTAGTTTCCAGATATTTTGTGATTTTTTACAGCCTGATTTTTCACGCAATTGCAAATCTCAAGGCGTGGAAAGCAAGGTAACAAATTCAGATGGACCGGAAATCAATATTTGCGTATAAAATAATTAAGATAGAGCGTGGCAGCTGACCCAAATTTTAGAATTTGTGTGCGTGAATATATGTTTTAGAGGGTTTTTCCACATATATGGAAAGTACCACCACATAGACTGTCGTGGGTAAGAAAGGATAGAAAGGATAATTCAAGGTCTCTACTAAACAAAAGAGAATTATCTCTGAATTATATGTTTATACACTCTACAGAGGGTTTTGGGGCAGAGGCTACTTAACATGGTGTGTTATCTTATAACAGTCTCCCCACACTCTCCATTGCAAGGAAATGTTGGCTAGAGGAAGTTTGGTTCGGTTCCCATTACATCTTGACATTATTTAAGATTTTTTTTTGGTGTGCTACAAGCGCAACCTTAAATGATGCAGTATTTCCTGTGGGCGGTGACAAAGAGCCATGACATCGGTCTGAGTGAAGGTAGACTAATACTTTATTCATTAGAGTATGAATTGAATATATGTCTCTTTGTCAATACGTTAGGAAAAAAGTGCTCGAAGGGGTTCCACGTTTATGGGATCTAGTTTTCAAAGAAGACAGCGGCTGACTCCAGAAAATTATAGGAATGTTTTTGTGTTTTTGTGATAGTTCATTGTTTGAGAGCATGACTGCATTTCTTACATCAAAGGGAGAACTCTAGCAACTATACAAGGCGCGTGATTTAGTGTCGATTGTTGGTTGGTCCACCTAACTAGTTACGCAGATTACCGGCCGAGATGAAGGATCCCTAAACAATAAGCCATAACAAGACACTGATACCACCTTCTTTTGGCGTCGGCATGGGTGGGTATATTATTCTTTTTGGGTTGAAGTTCCTCTTCCGTTCGTTATAAACAATGACCAAGAGGCGGCGGGTCAGATTTAAGCCACCAGAATGATATGGGTTTGAAAGACTTTTGGCCATTTTTCTCGTGAACTATTATTAGTGCTCTAATGGCGGGAGATCCCTCATATATCCTTTATGAAGAAGCTGTATAGCTGCCAGCGAGTAACAGATAGTGAAAATCGGTGCCTTTCTTATGATGGTCATTTCATAGGGCAAATGAGTGCATAGAAACTATTGGCCTCTCTTTAGAATAAGGTCCCTCATGACTGAAATTGTAGTTAGATGAATTTAATATGAACACATTCAAAGTGTTGTGATGTATTCATTGGTGAACTCCTGTTAAAGGCATCGTGATAAACTGACTCAAATAGATTAGATTAGGTACGCAATATTGAGTCCATTATTTGGTCAATAAGAGTTTTCTGTATCTATATTTTAAATGTATATTGAGATGTTTGATTAGACAAACCTTTTGGTAGCTGTATTATAGTCAAGTTTGCAAGTTTATGTCAAAAACAAGTAAGCATACATTCGCTATAGCTCAAATGTGCAATTCTTAAGTTACTAAGGGTAAAAACTATCAATGGTATCACTCGGTTTAGCAAGTGAAAGGGGTGATCCCTTCAGGTGGTAGGAATCTCCTATTTATCTGGTTCGGGAGTCATTAATTAGTTGATCTATTGTTCGGCATATTTAACAAAACTAAAGCATAGGTTACATGCATTTAGAGATGCGGCTGCAACAAAGCTTTATAGGCTTAACATTATTAGTCAAAATGAATGGGGTGGTTGAGCAAGGCGGAGTTTTAGGTTTGCATTTGTTGATATGTCAATAGTCTCCATTGTGACACCACAATCCAACCATATACTTTTTCTGACGCAAATTTCTGACAGAGATGAAAATGACTTAAAATAAGAGGATAATTTTCTTTTCAGAAGTTCGATTTAAAAATCTAAAAACTAATGAAATTTCAAGCCATCACACTTCTACAAATACTTAGCTACTCACCAACTAATATTTATATAATTCACTCTATTAGCACATATAAAAATAGATGTAAACTACTATTTTTTTTCTTTAAAATACACTAACGAGGTAACATGTGTGATAAAAAATTAATTTTGTTACACAGATAATGCTCGTTTGTCGATAATTCTTATAAAAATATATTTTAGCCTCAAGAATCCGAATGAAACACACATAGAAAGACTCTAACCGGTATCACCTAATGAGCATAGCGCTTCCAACACTGCACATAATTATATAATAGCGTGTATCTTCAGCAAACGCATAATGCATAATGACTCAAGAAAAAGGAGTAGAGTTTCAGATATATGTTTTAGTAGTGACATGATCAGTGAAGCCGCAGAACAACGTACCTCAAGCATTAGCAGAGAATTTCAAGAAACATATTACCAATATCCTGATGATCAATAGCATTCAATGGAAATAATCGTCATGTTATTAAACAGTCAAATCACTAAAGAGAAATTATTATCACGTAGATATAGTGACTTTACTTTACAAAAATATAAGAGGGAGACGGGTGCAATGTTATGCATGCCCTAAAATTATGTGATCTAGAATATAATATATGAATCTAAGAATATTCCACATAACACGAAATATGGACGCTGTCAATTTCCGAAGGAGGGAAATAGAACATGCTCATCAGGCAACTTCCACACAGAAAATCACCCATAATAATGGAAAAATAACCTTGCCCACACATGGAATCTTCTTGAAGATGCTTATGCATGACATGATAATAGCATTGTCTAAATCAAACTATTTCACACACACCAACTAAGATACTAAGGCGAAGTACTTCCTAAGCATTTCCCACGAAAATATATTGATGTAAAGGTCAACCCAAATTTTTGATTCTCTAAAGAAGTACTCGACCCGGGGTCTTCTATATAATATATTTTTCATTCAATATAATTTAAATATATGATTTATTAATGTTATATTTCAAGGGTGCGGGACAGGGTGGGTGGAATCAATATGTATATCAATGTTAAGTCAAACGTATAGTAAAAACCCAGCTATAGAATAAATAGTTAATATCGATAAATGAATTACTATTAATTAACATATCTTGTAAATCAGTTGGTGTTTTAAGAGATTGAGATTAATACTCATTAATATACCTAGAGTTATGTTAAATGAAGAGGAATATTGATTATAGAATTTAGCTTATTTTAAGAGAATTAAAGATTTGGTACTGTTTTACAGACCAGATTATAAATTTGGAAAAGAATTTGGTGTGTCGACCGCCAGGCCACCATGTACATATTGATTGTTGGGGATTTCCAATACACGATTCGGAGGAGATTGATCTTGTATTTTTGTGTGGATCTATCAAAATAAGTATAGTTGATCTGCGTGAGGAGAGATGAGTGGATACTTAAGAAAAGTAATTGCTTATTGTACTTGGGTGTCCATGCGTTTGTGTTACCAAGTGGATTGTGCGAGTGACAAGGTTTAATACATCTTAACTTTAGGACTTGGTGTACGAGTGTGGTGGTTTGTAATGCGGTAGTGAGGATAGTTTGTACCGCCCCAGTTGTTGTGGATCGTAGATCTACAAACTCAATATGACAAAGAGCTAAGACTGCTGTGCAATGATAGAGGATGTTGGGTAGTGGTATCGCGTTTAATGCGTTGGATGTAGCTGTTATGGTTGTGTAAGCTGCTCATCGGACTGCGCTGGTTCAGTAGTCGGGTGCGGGGTTTTGCTCTTGCGGAGCTCCGTATGTGGTGTAGGGTGGGTAGTAGTTTGGGGGCGTTGTTGCGCTGGTAGGGCAGATTATATCTTGTGCGTGCTTGTGTCGGAGATATGTTGTGTGGTGATGGGTAGTTTAGTTGGGGAGTCTTTCGTCGGGTGTGTGACGTGTCGGAGGTGTGAGATCTAAACCTATATTATGTTTGATGATAATAGGAATTAATATTGTGTAATGTGTTAAACTCTAATTCATTCAGTTTGGAAGTAAATAAGGGGAACTTGCTGTCTTGGTTATTCGTAGCTACAGGATACGTACAGAATGTCAATTGATCCGAAAACTTAGATTAACATAAGTGCGGGTATTGCTATAGTTGGTCGGTGTTCTGTATGTTGTCGAGGAAGTTTTTGTCTGTTTAATTTTTTTGAGAATGGTGTGTGTTTTGTGGTGAGACAATAGATTAAGACAGAATTTAAGTCTGTTTGTTTGGGTTTCAAGGTGAGCGTCGAGAGGATAAAGCCACAGGGAGTGCTCGATGTAGGTGGGGGGTTGTGCTGCCTTGTAAAGTTGTTGTTTATATAAAGCCCCTACATACGTGTACGGACCCGGCTTAGTTAATGCATTAAGAAGTATGGCGCTGAGGATATTTTTTTAAAGTTCTCTGATCATTTTGTCTATTGGAGTCGCTTTAAGCGGAGGGGCTCAGCGGAGCTCAGTAATCGCCCACCGAAGTATTTTGGTTAATATTATTGTGAAGGATGATATGTATGTGAGGTATTATGAAGAGAATTGTTTTTATGTTGGATATTGGATAAGTTGTTTTTGTGCTTCTGGTCGACTAGAAAATTTAGAAATGAATATGATGGTGTTTTGGTTTGCTCTTCAGTATGTGTGTGAGAAAGTAAAACGGATTGTTCTTTGACAATATGAATTGAGAGTGAAAGAATTTTACTTATAATTTTTCGTTCTAAGGATTAGAGGATAAAGTTTTGTCTAAGAATAAAGAAGAGGTGGGTGGTAATGGAGTAGATTGTTTTATTTTTGGGTAAGTGAAAAATTGTGAGATATATATTTTGGATGTGTGTTATAGTCGAGGGACGAGTGGTGAATTGTGTAGAAGCGGGTGAAGATAATGAATGATATTAAAGATTGGGATTCTATTTGTGTGATAAGGTGGGGTTTGTTGTGTTGGATTAAGATAAAGTTTATATTCGATCATGAGATTACTGTTGTTTGAAGAAGGTGGGGGTAGAGATTATGAGTAATACTCAACTCTCACACCGCAGCACTCTCCTAGGGCGCAACTTGTATAAGTTGTGGGGTATTTTTAATTAGATGGTTGAAGGGGAAGGAGGTGCATCGCCTTGCGGTAGTTAGTGATGTGTATGGAAGCGGTACGTCTCTTTGGTGTGGTGCTTCGCTTGTATAGTGCTGTATGTTGTGTGTGTTGATGTGGGGGCATGAGGTGATTTAGTTTAGCTTGTCTCGTGTGTTTAAGAGGTGTCGACAAGTTTTTAAGAGGTGTTTCAAGGGTGCTGATGGGATAGATAGAGATAGTGATGTTTAAGTATTTGTAATTTAGTTGATGGCGTGCAGCGTGTGATGGGATATCGCAGAGGGTCTGTCAGGGGTGATATTAGGAGGGAGGTGTATATTTTGTAAATGTTCTGAGGTTTGTATTTCAATATTTACGAAAGGAAAAGCTAGAGTGCGAGGGAGCAGAGAACGATAAAAAGTTCTCTGGTTAAAACCTTTTCTGTATCTCTTACATCAATTCCCCCCTTCATGTGAGATGTTGTGAAAAGGATACGGAGTGCTCTCCCCCTAAACTTACCAGCCCTAAAAAATATATTAAATTTATTTTCTCCAGCTCGAGACAACAAAACCTTTAATTAAAATATCTACCTCGCTCTGTGTTGTTTTCGTTTTTGAAAAGGCCAAAACGCATATATATTTATTTTTCTTCTTCTCACCAACCTATTGTTCAGCTCTGTTTGCTTCTACTGTAATGCACATATGAGTAGCTCATATGTTGTGCATCTAATCTGTTGAAACTCAGACACTGTAAGATTATAAGTTATTTTGAGTAGGCGACGTTGTCCTGGCTTGACTGCGTGTGTTGTGTCCCAGTATTTGTCGGAGTGTCTACGGTACGGCTTTTTATTATGTTCTAATGATGTTAAAACTTCTATCGCGCTGCGCTCTTTGTAAACTAACTAGGTTGTTGTTTTCGCTGTGAGGAGTGGTTGTACGGGTAAGTCTCTTTCCTCAACTTACAAGGAGTTTTTCACTACTCCTCCGTGTATCATTTGAAATAATTTAATTTTTAATCTTCTGCTTTCCTAACCCCTCCTCTTGATATAAAATATTTATCTCTCCTATACCATACACACCAACTTTCAGGATCTCGGGGATTACGGTAGTTTGTCCTCCCTACCTTGTTGTTCTATCTTGAGGGAATATGTGTGTTCAATGGAATGAAATTAAACTTATCGGTTGGCTTC
>PGTU02003669.1:0-14606 GCA_002896215.2 Cicer echinospermum
TTGTCCAGTTTCCTCCTTGAAACCTATCTATCTTAATGATCTCTTCCCTATTGAATACCCTCTGATCCTTGTAGATACTCGTCAACTTATCACAGAATCACAGTGCGACTCTTTCTTGTTGAGCACTCTCACCCAAGAAAGTAGCCACCAGTTTCTAGCTGGCTTTCTATCAACCCCTTTGATCCTTGTAGACAATCGTCAGCCTAACACAAAATCAAAGTACAGCTCTTTCTTGTTGAGACCTCTCACCCAAGAAAGTAGCCACCAGTTTCTAGCTGGATTTTCAACGTTTGTTTTGATTCAAAGATTTATTACAGAATGAATAAAAGAATGTAAAACAAAAGGTCTTCAATCTTTATGAATGTTGCTCTTCACGAATCTGGATATTCAAGCCTTGTTCATGAGCACATTATCATTTCTCTTAGATTGTCAACAAACTGTATTGAGATCTGTAATCACAATTATGAAGTTGTTAGTTTGTTGTTATGAACCGTTTTGAGAGCATATGAGAAATTGTGAAAGTTGTGAAAAAGTTATGTCAAGTTATATCAAGTTATGAGAATAAAGATTGAAAGACATCTTATATAGTTTCTGAAAAACCAACTACTAAATCGATTCCTCAATCGATTTATTAAAGTTAAAACATATGCTTAATCGATTTGCCAATCGATTTCGCGAGTCTTGGTTTTCTTTAATCTTGAAACTATACAAGCTAATCGATTTACCAATCGATTCTTTAAATCAACACTTTTCATCAGAACATGTCCAGACCTGTATAAATCGATTGCCTAATCGATTGCTGGGAAACTTCTTTAATAAAAGTAACTTCAATCGATTACTCAATCGATTTGTCAAATCTCAAAGTTCACTGTGTTTTCAACAAATTTAATTCAATCGATTTGCCAATCGATTGGTTTCAAAACAGTGGCTCAGGTTTTTGATGTCAATCGATTCGTCAATCGATTGGATTCAAAACAGTGACTCAGTTATTTGATGTTAATCGATTTGCCAATCGCTTTGGTGGCATGTTCCTGAAAAGGTTTTACCTGGTGTTTAGTTCAATCGATTTCCCAATCGATTGCAACCAAACTTTGTCAAAATTGAAAGTGTTAACAATTGATTGTCCAATCGATTGTATTTGTCACAGGTGAGGTTATTTTTCAAATGATACTGTATCAATCGATTTGCCAATCGATTTCCTCAGCACTGGAGTGCCACTGTGACTCATTCAATCGATTTACCAATCGATGTGTTACCATCAGGTTTGATTTGTGAAATGTTCAATCGATTTACCAATCGATTTTCTCCAAATCAGAGGCTACTGACGGTGAGGTTTTTTCATTTTTAATTGATCTAATCGATTGCCTAATCGATTGCACATTCACAAACACTTAAGATTTCTTACACCCTTGTTATGAAATCGATTTCCCAATCGATTTACATGTTCAGAATTCAACTTTTGTTGATTTCTTGTGTTCCAAGCAATTTGATCCAAGTGTGTGTGATGTGTGTGATTGAATTGGTGTTCCTGAAATTTTGCTCAATTGAAATATTAGATTTATCATATTAAGTATGAATATTGTTGAATTGTGAATTATGTCAAAATTAGGAATCAAAGGATCAAAATCCAACAACGCATCGGTAACCAATCCGAAGACGATCATTTTTTCTATAGATCTACGCATCAGTAACCAATCCGAAGACGATCATTTTTAATTTCTATAGATCCACGCATCGGTAACCAATCCGAAGACGATCACTTTAATTTCTATAGATCTACGCATCGGTAACCAATCCGAAGACGATCATATTTTCTATAGATCTACGCATCGGTAACCAATCCGAAGATGATCATTTTTAATTTCTATAGATCTACACATCGGTAACCAATCCGAAGACGATCATTTTTTCTATAGATCTACGCATCGGTAACCAATCCGAAGACGATCATTTTTAATTTCTATAGATCTACGCATCGGTAAACAATCCAAAGACGATGACTTTCATTTCTATAGATCTACGCATCGGTAACCAATCCGAAGACGATCATTTTTAATTTCTATAGATCCATACGGTAACCAATCCGAAGACGATCGTTTTCATTTCTATAGATCTATGCATCGGCAACCAATCCGAAGAAGATCACCTTCATTTCTGTCGATCTACACATCGGTAACCAATCCGAAGACGATCATCTTTATTTCTGTCGATCTACGCATCGGTATTTAATCCGAAGACGATTATTCTGCATATCTAAAAAAATTTGCATCATTCTCACTTTAACATTTCAAATGCACTTTAATACATGTGTTTGTTATTGGACAAAATTTAGGTCCTTATATTTACTTATCTTTTACCTAATAACATGAAAACGAATATCATTGTTATTCATATTTTCATATTTTTCAAGTAAAATATAATTAAATAGGGGCAGCTGTAGTACCCTAATTTTGTCCAACTTATTTAAAAATAAACTAAAAAAGGAAATATATATTAAAAAAGGAAGTAATTATATTTACAATAAGTAGGTTCATCAATTTACAATGCTAAATCAAGTTATAATTTTTAAATTACAATCACAATCAATTTACAACGAAAAATAAAGCCAAAAATAAATTACAATAAAAATCAAATCAGGTCAAGGCAGACCAGAAAGCAACCAATCAGATAAAAAAAAAAACTCTATAAATACATCTTTTTTTTTACAAAGAGGGGAGACATTTTTTGGAGGAGGAAAAATCTGAGATTAATACTGATAAAAAGCACATAAAAAGGAAGAGAAGAAGAAACATGAGGCATCACCGTCGTTCTAACTTCCACCGTACACCACCGTTTTTGTCTTCACCAGTATCTGAAAAGGCATGTATCTTCTCATTATCTTCACATTTACAGCTTTTCGAACTTTATACTACTAGATTGGAAGCTAAAACTGTTTTATTTGAAAGATGGAATTTTACTTTATATTACTAGAGTCTTGTTTCAATCACTTATTTACTTAAAAGCTATTTTGAAAGATTATACATTTGAATATGTTTCTATTAAAATGTTTATTTTATTATAGAATCATATTACACAGTCCATGTATTTTTTTTACCGAATTTGTGTGTGTTACTACTCGACTTTATATTGGCAGAACTTATTTAACACTTATTTCATATTTAACATCAATTCTTTTAAAAAAACAAGAATATATATAATCGAATTCTTTAAAAGATTAATTAGAATGTGACATTTTTAATCTTTGAGTGTTAGGACACAAGTGTACAGACTTGATAGTCCTAAAACTCTCTTTATTTATTTATTTATTCATTTATTTATCTTAATGAACTTATCTAAAATCGATTTATTTATTAGATGTTAACTTTTTTTATCTTCGAGTTATTAAAACACATAGTTGTACTACTTGGTGCTTGAAACTCAATTTTAAGAAATCGAGAACAATAAAATATTTTTAGAGGATTAAATTAGATGTGACATCTTCTTTATTCCTTGAGTTTTGGGACACAAGTTGTACAACCTGATTCGTCTTAAAACTCGTATTTCAAAAATATTTTTTTAAGTCATACAAATTTATTTGTTTTTCTTGTCAAAACATTTTTTTAAATATAACAAAACCCATTTTCGTTAAAAAAAATCAACACATCAACATTTTCTACACCAAGAACTACGTAGCTTTGATTTCTCCATCGCACCGGGAGATACGTAGGAGTAAGATCACATTCTTGTCAAGCACATAAATAAAAATTTCTTTTTTTTGTCATTTATTTGTTAAGTACATATTTATTTCAAAATCATATTTTAAATATAGTAATAATTGTTATTCATATTTATAGTAAAGAAAAATAAATTACTTAGAGTTAAAAAATTAATCTTGCAACAATTTAATTATAGGTACCCCGTTTTTTAAGGGATGGTCGTAGGGTGCCTAATACCTTCCCTACGGCATGAGTCGACTCCCGAACTCAAAATTTGGTTTCAAAGACCACATTTTTTTATTTTTAATATTTTAAGGGTTTCCCAATATTTTCCCTATTTTAAAATAAATTTTGGTGGCGACTCCATTGAATTCGAGAAATACTCGAAATTTTAGGCCGCGACAGAATCAATAATATTTTTATATCATAAAATAATTTTTTCTTCGGAAGTCGAAACTTTTTCTTAGATTGCTTCTGAGTAAATCATACAATTTCTTTTTAAACTGTTTTTAACATCAATATGATTCCTAAAATTTCACTCATACCTTAATCACAAAAAATACCTCTCAAAATATTTAATGACTCTTAAAATAATTATTTTTTAACCTATATTTTGAAAGAAAATCAGACTATATATGAAAGAGGGAAGATTCTCCAACACATCGAAACTTCAAAAGTAGTTCCAATTTATTTATTTATTTTCTCAATATTATTGCTATAACAAATCTTCTTGATTTTCTTTAATACAACACATAGTATAACTTGTAGTAGATGATTGACTACTATAATATTTAAATAGAATCATCACAATTCAAACATAAGACATTTACTTTTTATTTTTAAAATAAATCAACTTTAACTCATTTATTATTTGTGTTCTACAGCGTCTAACTTTAAAATTCAATCAACCTCGAATTTTCAAGAATTATTATTACTAATAATATGAATTTCATACTATTTCAAAGTCACGATGAATGTTCTGAATTGGTTTTAAAATCAAAATTAAAACTTGAATCATTTAGATAGAACCATCGAAATTTTCAAGTGATTCTCACTTATAATAAAATCAAATTATGTGGCCATATAAAAACTGAATGTTTAAATTTTATAACTATTTTTCAAGACAAGATTTTTAGTTGACAATAATATCTTCAACGTTATCTTAAAACGAATAACAATAGTAATGACGACAATCACAAGTTATTTTTTTCACATATATCAATTTAAAATCAAAAATAAGGATTTTCTAGTCAAAATTAAAATTTTAAACATAAAAGATATACTTTATATTCAACTCAAGGTTTAAAATGAAACATCCTTTTTTTCTTTCTAAATTGGGTTTTAATAAAGTATAAAATAATAATATAAAAAAAAATTCCTGTCTCTTTCTCATTCGTAAGACATTTTATCGATGTGACTTTTTTTGGTATATATAAATCACTACTATGAGTTTCTTAAAATCTTAAAATTTAATATCAAAGTTAACCTCTAATGAGTTTAATAGTGGTCCTAAATAAATCATTCAAACAAATATCTCAACACCCTCACATAATCACAATTCAAATATTCACAAGCTCCTCTAAACCAACGTACACAAACACTTATGATTTTCCTTAAAAACAACACATAGTATATATTTAAATTTTCAGCTATTTTAAACATTAAATAAAATCAGTAAGTTAGGAATTACTATTATTTTATAAATCACAAAAATTCAACTCAATTTAATTTCTTTAAATAATAAAGAGTAATTCAAACAAAAGTTATTTTTCCTTTTACAAAATAAGGCACATTAACTCATTCAAATGTCTTTTTTTTTAACTCTAAGTTCTAGTTCATCTAATACTTAAGTATTATTATTATTAATAATCATAATCAATCAATAATTAATATTATTCGATTAAATTAATAATTTTTAATATATAGCTAGTCAATTACATTAAAAGTTATTTCTACTTTATCACTATAACAACAGAGCAAATTAATCAAAGTAGAAACGCAAACCACAATCTAACCATAGAGGCTAAATTATTTCATTATGTCAACAATTCAACTTCACTCAAAATTTTAACAAATAATTTCATGGTTTATTTAATCACTTAGGTAGTGAACTTATAATCACAGCACAATTTAGAGTAAGCAAACAATAAATTAGTTAATTAGTAACTTCAAATATATGTATAATTATACAAAAGCAATAACACATGACACAATAACACAATAAATATAACGCAGAAAAACATGACGGTGAAAATAATCAATTTGCAAGACAACTCAACTGACACGACTAACATTTGACTAACACTTAATCGACACTTGACCTATTCGGCCTGATTGAACAAACTTGCTCTGATACCACCAATGTGACACCCTAAACCCCAAAATAATATACATAATTTATATCATATTCTATAAAATTGTAGCGGATAGAAATAAAAATCTATTTCATAGAAAATAAATAACTCTTATTTTAATTTAGGATACCACGTTTCTCCAGAAAAACAAAAGGAACACTTTAAAATTTATTTAAATATAATTACTTGATTGTAATTCACAGAACTTCTAGTACTCTCTAAAGGGTTTCATACAAAAATCGTTTCAAATTAAATAAGCAAAATAAAAATTTAAAAACCCTGTATTCCTGGTTCACTAAATCAGAGCGGCGGTTCCTCCCAAACTTGAATTTCAAGACCTCCAATTAACCTGCTAACAACTGCAATTTTGCAACCGCAGGGCCAAGCTAGTCAAACCACAACAACGAAGGAAGTGAAGTTCCGAAATCATTGTTGAAGTAATAATACAAGTAAGAAGAACATGCAGATAAAAGTCATAATAGAACCGTATTATTACACAAACCATTGCTCAACGAAACATATCACCATTAAATAGCTCAAAGTCACTCAAAGAAAATAAATAAATTTCACTATAACATCAAATTGTCTAAGAGAAATTATCACCACACACGATACATTTTAATCACAACAAAACAAACAATCACATTAATCAAATGAAATGATATGCATGAGCTTAGACTCTACTTCGTGTGGTTAGGAGGCTTGATACTATGCCACCATCTCGGTGGATAGACATTTAAAATTGGCCCTGTCATCATCGATCCCCTCAACTCAACCCGAGACACATATACACGACGATCAAGGTAAATGTGTGTTGCATGGTAGATCCCGACATTTGGAGTGCGACCTCCAAGTCAACTAGGAATTCCCCATCCGAATACCTCCAAGGTCTAACAATCTTGCCTTATGGCTCAACAGCAGACCGCCATGATCAGGCTCATTTAGTTGTACTACCCCAAAATCACTAGGCTTGTCAAGCCCTACCTGTATGATGACAAAATAATATCCACTTCACAAATTCTCAATATTTATTTTCTCCCCTCGTTAGCTTAGACTAATCCATTAAGAGCATCGTCTTTAGGAATCATCATTATCTCATCAAGTATGGGGTACATCAATATTTTCATCACAATTTTATAATATCATTAATTATACATAATCATGATCATCACATATTCAACATCCAACATCACAATAATGACAAATTTCAACTACCACACAAGTATAAAAAATTAAATCAATCAACACCTTATAAACATTTCTCTTTCATATTTTAATCTCACAGTTCTCATATATCACATTAAGCAATTTATCTCTCAAAAGGCTATTGCCGTACATAGCGAGCCCCGGATGAATCGTTGGGAAATACGGTTTTCTCTTTCATCTCACACTATATTATACTCATGAATTCAAACGCTCTCTCACCCCTTACCTTATTTCGATGCTTTCACACACAAATACGATTCCACAAGCAAACAACCTTTGTTCATTGACTCTTTGTCCTTCAATCGATCTAACTCGCGACAGTTTATGGGTAACGTTAAAATAAATTATGAGAAGATACTCTAAAAATTAAGATTCGAACATTAGGTCACGGAAAATTACTCAATAAATCAGCAAAAACCAATCCTGGAAAATATAGCCACTTTTCACATTGTCATTTTGGCATTGGTTTCATCTGACATCAGAGTTACTTACTGTTGAAGAAGAAACAGTTCAATAAGGAATTTTTATAAACGAAGAAGTCGAGTATTTTAGAGAGAAACGTTGGATGTTAAAAATCCGAGAGTATGTATATTTGGATCTATCTAAATGAAGAAACAACTACTAATTTGACTAGAACGAATAAATTTTTTTTGGGAACAATTATCATGTCAAACGATAGGTTATTGTTGTGTTCCTCTTTGATTTTACGGCTGCCTCCAACTCCCTTTCCTTTTTGTTTTTGTTTATTTTTTAACAATTAGGGTTCACACATGGGTGAAACCCATTGACCCTTTATTTATTTTAAATAAAACCAATAATTACTTAAACTAATGTTTTAACATTTTTTTAACATAATTTAATTATTAAATACTACTAATATTTCCAAAGTAATATTTTATAAAATAAAGTAATTAATCTTTTAAAGTATATTAATAACCAAAACTCTCATATTACAAATATTCACCATAATGATACTTATTTTTTCTAAATACTCACATTAGAATACTACAGTCATTAGAGAATATTCAAAATTATAAAATAAATAAGTATAAAATCAACACTTTATATTAATTACTAAATCATACTAAATATATATATATAATCACAATGTCATAACAAATATATAACAATAAAGAATTCAGAACAATATTCCACTATCTCAAGTTAATTATTTATAAAATAAATAATTAAAATAAAATATATTTAGAATTAAATAAATATAATTAAGTACACATTTAATATATTTTAAATGCATTAAAGAATATTATATTAATTAGGTACGCGTATATACACGTAAAATTGCATAAAATCTTATTCTTCAATATTATTTGTAACATTATTTGATACTGTTACAAATAAAATATAGTGACATGACATATTTGTGTATTTATATTAAAATTAGGTATTTGCTAAAAGAAATAGTAGTAATTATAGTTAAAATAACTAAATATTTATGGTTAAATGAGATATTCGTTTGAACATAATGTTAAGGAGGCAATTGGACAAAGGACAGTGTCTCAGAACAAATCAGAGGTCTCTATCGTTAGCATCAAAGGAGCCTTCTGAGGGCCTCGGGTCCCAATCCTCCAGTTGCATTTGAAGTGTGGGGACGTGTACTCCATGTGAACCAGTCCTGTGTTCTATACGGCACCAGTGTCTGCACCAACAATGTCTGCACCTCTAAGAACAATAGTTCATGACAGAGTCTTACCAACAAGCGTGGAGATGCAATGTGGGGCAAGTTATATCCACACTATTTTTATTTCTGAAACTAATACACTCAGTGATAATATTTAATGATCACTATATCCAATGTGTTTTTGTCATCTAAATTTAAAAAAATAATAAAAGATAATTGCCTGAAAGTTGATTATTAAATACTTTATGGTACTATAATTTATATGTTTTTCTCTAGTATATTTTGTGTTGTATGCATATTAATAATTTATTTAAAATATAATAACATTTAAAAATTAAAATTATTAAGTTTGTTATAACCTTAAACTAAATTTAAATAAAAAGTAAAATACACTGCTATGAAGAGATTCGCAGCGATCCAAAAATATTGTATGAAAAAATCCTTCAAATTATATTTTTCGGACCTCAATCTCACACTTACACAAGATGGTTGCATAAAACTTATTAATTAAAAAAAAATTTAAAATCAATATATTATATATATAATATATATATTAATATAAAAATATATATATATATAATTTTTTTGACTATACAAATATAACCCTTTTTACTTTTGGTCTATGTTTCTTTGTGTTAACCACCAATAAAATTTGTTCATAATGAAATCGACTCCTTTATTATGTGTAATATTTCATTTAACTCCTTTTATTTTATTTTTTTAGAGAATTCCTTGTTTCAAAAGACACACTCATTACCACAACATATTTTAAATTTATTTATTTTAACCTAAAAAGATGAATATTTTCCACAAATCAAATTAAAAGATTAATATTTAAGAGCAATAAAAATGATTTAATATTGCATACTATTTTATATAAGCCACTAAATCAATTAATTATGTAAAAATAGGCAAAACTTAACAAGCACCCATATAAAGAAAATTAAGCACAATATTATTATTAAACATAGTAATATATTTACTAATGAATGAATTTTAAGGCATTTAACATGAACAACATGTTTTAACACTTCTATAGTAAAATAGTTAACCTTAAAATATTCATAATATATTCAAAATAGTTATTTATAATATAATTAATAAAGTAAGAAATAATTAGAAGTAATTAAAATATAACTATGAGCACATTTATCATTTAGTCAAATATGTATAAAACTAACACATCGTAGAAAGTACACATATAACAAAAGTTAATCACAAACTTTATCAACATATATTATAAAGTAATTTTAACATTAAATTAATAATTAAAAGCTTATTTCATTATTAAAATATTTTATTATAAAATTTGGAGTGTTTAAGATTTCCAACTCATCTTTCTTTACCGAAAATGAAAAAAAAAATTTCTTTGTAGTTTAAAATATAAAAACTTATATGAGAAAACAAAAGGTAAAAGATCTAATTATTTAAACTAAATAAGACTAAAGACTTTTAATGTTTTTTTTTTTTTTTACTTTTCTTTTATGGGAGTGTAATTTTAACTATTAATCTGATTAAAAAGGTTGACAATTTCTTTTGACTACAAAAAAACAAGGAAATAATTTTTTTTAATCACTAATACTTATTAAAGGTATTTATGACAAAAAAAGTGTAAGTAATATTAATGGTTTTATATGTGTAACTTTGGACTATTTTTATAAGATAATGTTAAATAACTTACTTTTTTATGTATATTTATAAATTTTTTTTTCATTGGTGAAAATTGTTATATATTTACACAATACCGGTAGTTTAACTTCTTGTGGCTTTTTCAAGGAGTTTTTCTTAATTTCCTCGTACTTGAAAAGAATTATCACGATGTTCATGAACAAAATACATCCTTATTTTGTTGTTTCTTTTTTCTTTCTTGCAATTTTAACAACGATCTTCAGCCCTATTACTGCCTCACGCAATATAAATATTCCTCAGGTATATCATACTGATCCAATTTTTTCCGTCCATTATACATTAAATATTTTTTTATTTGTTGTTTTTTGTACACAAATAACTGATTTGGATATTTAGACCATTTTGTAGAATCATATTTCCACTTCAACAAATTGGTATTTGTAACATTATTTGATACTTTACAAAATAAAATATAGTGACATGACATATTTGTGTAATTTATATTAAATTTAGGTATTTGATAAAAGAAATATAGTAAATTATAGTTAAAATAACTAAATATTATGGTTAAATGAGATATTTTTGAACATAATGTTAAGGAGGCAATTGGACAAAGGACAATGTCTCAAGACAAATCAGAGGTCTCTGTCGTTACATCAAGGAGCCTTCTTGTTTGGCCTCGGGTCCCATCCTCCGAGTTTGCATTGGAAAGTGTGGGACATGTACTCCATGTGAACCAATCCTAGTGTCTATACCACCAGTGTCTTCACCAACAATGTCTGCACCTTTAAGAACAATAGTCATGACAGAGTCTTACCCACAAGTGTGGAGATGCACTTGTGGGGCAAGTTATATCCACATCTATTTTAATTTCTGAAAAACTAATACACTCTGTGATAATATTTAATGATCACTATATCAAATGTATTTTTGTCATCTTAATTTAAAATAATAATAAAAGATAATTGCCTAAAAGTTGATTATTAAATACTTTAAGGTACTATAATTTATATGTTTTTCTCTTGTATATTTTGTGTTGTATGCATATTAATAATTTATTTAAAATATAATAACATTTTAAAATTAAAATTATTAAGTTTGTTATAACCTAAACCTAAATTGAAATAAAAAGTAAAATACACTGGCTATGAAAAAGATTCGCAGCGATCCAAAAGTAGTGTATAGAAAAAATTGCTTTCAAATTATATTGCTCGGGACCTCAATCTCACACTTACACAAGATGGTTGCATAAAACTTATTAATTAAAAATCATTTAAAATCGAATATATATATTATATTTTTGACTATACAAATATAACCCTTTTTACTTTTGGTCTATGTTTCTTTGTGTTAACCACCAATAAAATTTGTTCATAATGAAATTGACTCCTTTATTATGTTCGTAATATTCATTTAACTTCTTTTATTTTTTTTTAGAGTATTCTTGTTTCAAAAGACACAACTAATTACACACTAATTTTAATTTATTTATTTAACACTAAAATAATATTTTCCAAAAAATCAAATTAAAAGATTAATATTTTAAGAGCAATAAAAAATGAATTAATATTGTATCACTATTTTATATAAGCCACTAAATCAATTAAATATGTAAAAATAGGCACAACTTAAGAAGCACCCATATAAAGAAAATTAAGCACAATATTATTATTAACATAGTAATATATTTACTAATGAATGAATTTTAAGGCATTTTAAACATGAACAACATGTTTTAACACTTCTAAAGTAAAATAGTTACCCTAAAATATTCATAATATATTCAAAATAGTTATTTATAGTATAATTAAATAAGTATGAAATAATTAGAAGTAATTAAAATATAACTATGAGCACATTTTATCATTTAGTCAAATACGTATAAAACTAGCACATCGTAGAAAGTACACATATAACAAAAGTTAATCACAAACTTTATCAACATATATTATAAAATAATTTTAACATTAAATTAATAATTAAAATCTTTTTTCATTAATAAAATATTTTATTATAAAAATTTGGAGTGTTACAGATTTCCAACTCACCTTTCTTTACCCAAAATGAAAAAAAAAATTGTTTGTAGTTTAAAATATAAAAACCTATATGAGAAAACAAAAAGGTAAAAGATCTAATTATTTAAACTAAATAAGACTAAAGATTTTTAATATTTTTTTTTTTACTTTTCTTTATGGGAGTGTAATTTTAACTATTAATCTGATTAAAAAGGTTGACAATTTCTTTTGACTACAAAAAGAAATAATTTTTTTTAATCGCTAATACTTATTAAAGGTATTTATGACAAAAAAAAAGTGTAAGTAATTAATGGTTTTATATGTGTAACTTTGACTATTTTTATAAGATAATGTTAAATAACTTACTTTTTTATGTATATTTATAAATTTTCATTGGTGAAAATTGTTATATATTTACACAATACCGGTAGTTAACTTCTTGTGGCTTTTTCAAGGAGTTTTCTTATTTTCCTCGTACTTGAAAAGAATTATCACGATGTTCATGAACAAAATACATGTTTATTTTGTTGTTTCTTTTTTCTTTCTTGCAATTTTCACAACGATCTTCAGCCCTATTACTGCCTCACGCAATATAAATATTCCTCAGGTATAGCATACTGATCCAATTTTTTCCGTCCATTATACATTAAATATTTTTTATTTGTTGTTTTTTGTACACAAATAACTGATTTGGATATTTAGACCATTTTGTAGAATCATATTACCACTTCACCAAATCGGTATTGTGTAACATTATTTGATACTTTACAAAATAAAATATAGTGACATGACATATTGTGTGATTTAAATTAAAGATTAGGCATTTGATAAAGAAATATAGTAATATTAGTAAAAATAACTAAATATTATGGTTAAATGAGATATTTTTGAACATAATGTTAAGGAGGCAATTGGAACAAAGGACAGTGTCTCAAGACAAATCAGAGGTCTCTGTCGTTACATCAGGAGCCTTCTTGTTGGCCTCGTGTCCCATCCTCCGAGTTGCATTGGAAAGTGTGGGACGTGTACTCCATGTGAACCAATCCTAGTGTCTATACACCAGTGTCTGCACCAACCATGTCTGCACCTCTAAGAACAATAGTCATGACAGAGTTCTTACCCACAAGCGTGGAGATGCACATGTGGGGGCAAGTTATAATCCACATCTATTTTAATTTCTGAAAAACTAATACACCCTATGATAATAAAAGATAATTGCCTAAAAGTTGATTATTAAAATACTTTATGGTACTATAATTTATATGTTTTTTCTCTGGCATATTTTGTGTTGTATGATTATTAATAATTTATTTAAAATATAATAACATTTTAAAATTAAAATTTATTAAATTTGTTATAAGACCTAAACCTAAATTGAAATAAAAAGTAAAATACACTGGCTATGAAAGAGATTCGCAGCGATCCAAAAATAGTGTATAGAAAAATTGCTTTCAAATTATATTGCTCGGGACCTCAATCTCATACTTACACAAGATGGTTGCATAAAACTTATTAATTAAAATCATTTAAAATCGAATATATATATATAATTTTTTTGAACTATACAAATATAGACGCCTTTTTACTTTTGGTCTATGTTTCTTTGTGTTAACACCAATAAATTTGTTCATGGAATTGAAATTGACTCCTTATTATGTTCTTTTATTTCATTTAACTCCTTTTTTTTACAGTATCTTGTTTCATAAGACACAACTAATTACACACTAATTTTAAATTTATTTATTTAACACTAAAGTATAATATTTTCCAAAAAATCAAATTTAATGATTAATACTTTTAGAGGCAATAAAAAGAATACATAGTATCACTATTTTATATAAGCCACTAAATCAATTAAATATGGTAAAATAGGCAGCAACTTAACAAGCACCCATATAAAGAAATTTAAGCGGCAATGTTATTATTAAAACATAGTAATATACCTTTAGCTAATTGAATGAATTTTAAAGGCATTTTAACAGTGGAACATCTATGTTTTATACCCTTCTAGCTAGTAAAATAGTTACTTTAAAATATTCATAATATATTCAAAATAGTTATTTATAAT
>PGTU02003671.1:0-11578 GCA_002896215.2 Cicer echinospermum
TTCAGACAGTGAAATTACAAATATTAACAGTAGGCTTTACATTAAATATTCGAACTGGAGCTCAGAGAAACCAGAAACAGGACTCGGTAAATAAAAGTTGACAAAGCTATAAAAAAAAATACAGCAAGCACAAATAATCTGTCTATTGTTCTCAAAAAACTTATAAGTCTATTTCATGTCTTTATACATCTAAAAGGGTTACAGTCTCACCCGCATTAAAAAATTAAACCCACTAATTATTGTCAATCTGTGAACATCGAGGGTATACATTTAACAATACATTCAACAAAGCCTCTATGAATGATCATTCCAAACTTGAAAATGTACACAAATTTCATTTATACAATTGAAGTTCAATAGTATTAGGTTAAAACATCAACAATAATATATATTACTAAATATAACCCTTAAGACAGAAACCTAAATAAAAGTACTAACAGTACCTTCTTGGCTCGGCGGCAGGAGCGGCAGCTGCAGCGGCTCCACAAGCAGCAGCAACGGCAGGAGCATATACGGCAACAGCGGCACCACCGGCAGCGCCAGCGTTCAAAACGAGATCGTCAATGCTCTTATTCTGAGCATGTTTGGCGAATAATCTTGGCCAGTATGATTCGACAGTGACGCCAGCAGCCTTCAAGATACTGTTAATCTTCTCCGCCTACAAGAAAAAAAAAAAGCAAAGAAATTTGAGATCTGAAAATGAATTTGGTAAATTAGAAAGATGATTAAATGGACGATAATAAACTAACGGTGTGCGATTCCGTTATTGTGGAGCATCAAGATGGAGTAGATGCATGCTAACTTGCCGGCACTCATGGCTGCGTATAGATTTGATCGCGAGCTGCTCCATATATCACGTCCATGTGGGTAGATATATATATCACGTGTATAAGGGTGTAAAATATACACAGACGTAATATATATATATAGATATATATAATATATATATATTTATTATACTATATTATATATTAATAAGTATATATATATATATATATATATATATATATATATCAAGTGGTATATTTATATACCACACATGATATATATATCTACCACATGGTGTGTTGTACTAATATATATATCACGTGTGTATATTCTACCACATGGATATTAATGTATATCACGTGATATATATAGTCTACACACATGGTTATTATATTTTATATATATACACCACGTGTGTGTATTACTTTAATTTGATAAACTCATTTTATTTATGAATTGTGAATGGTGAAGGTGTGAATGGTTTAGGGTTTAGGGTGCTAAGACTCACTAGATAACAATTTATATAAACAAAACAAGTGTCTCAGAAAACATCCTGGAAAGCGAGTACAACTCTGGAATTGACCAAACTAAAAAGAAAACCTAATCAAACAACTAAAGCCCATGTCTACGTCACTTTCTTCCTTTGCTCTTCGCTGCAAACACAAAATGAAGCACATTCAAGTTATTTATAGACAATATACATATTTAGTAGCAAGTATGGACTGCCATCAAGCTTAAGATTTTTTGTACAATATAGAATATGCAGTTAATAAGTCTGTGCAGTGCTGATTATGAACTGCATAACTTATAATTAATACTACATTTAAACTCAATTAATGTGAGAGCAAAATAATACCCAAAAATACTATTACTAATTGTTATAATTACACTCAAAGAACTATAAGCTAACAATGATAGTTGAATTCCCAAATTTCAATCGAAACTACAAACAATCAAATTACAATCTTGTTACCATAAAGCATATTAATATCTTTGTTGTTCGTTCGACAGCGAAAATTACAAAATTTAACAGTAGTTTACATATAAATATTCCGAACTGGGCTCAGAGGAAACCAGAAACAGGACTCGGTAAATAAAAGTACAAGTATAAAAAAAATACAGCAAGCACAAATTAATCTGTTCTATGTGTTCTCAAAAACTATTAAGTCTATTCATGTCTTATACATCTAAAAGGGTTACAGTCTACCCGCTATTAAAAAAAATTTAAACCCACTAATTATTGTTCTAATCTGCTGGAACATCGAGTATACATTTAACACTACATTCAACAAAGCCTCTATGAAATGATCATCCAAACTTGAAAATGTACACAAATTTCAATTTACAATTGAAGTTTCAATAGTATTAGGTTAAAAACATCAATCAATAATATATAATTACTAAATATAACCCTTAAGACAGAAAACCAATATAAAGCATTTTACTAACAGTACCTTCTTGGCCTCGGCGGCAGGTGCGGCAGCTGCAGCGGCTCCACTAGCAGCGCAGCGGCAAGACAGATACGGCAACAGTGGCACCACCACAGCGCCATCGTTCAAAACGAGATCGTCAATGCTCTTATTCTGAGGAATCAAGCTTTCTACTTCTGCATTAGACTTTTTTATGCTTAGTTTTCTTATAGAATATCTTTTCTTTGTTGGACTTCATCTGAGTTACTAAAGAGCAAAAAGCTAACAGCTTATTGAATGGAGTGCATACACACAAGAAAATAAATATTGTATACTGAATAATTAAGCAAAAGACTGGATGTTTTTTCCTTCCAAAGTAGCTCTCCCCTCTCATTATAGCTGTTGCTTAGTTTAGTATTGACTGGAGTACTAAAATAATGTATATAATTATAGTTGTCAACATAGTTGGTTTAGTATTGTGAAGAGGATAGTTGCTTGGCTACCTAAGAACTAGTTTTAGAACTTAGAAATGAGAATCATTATTTAATCATGGTTCATGTTGTGTGGCGAATGCCGCTTACTTATGTGATTTTTTCTTTTCCAGTTATTATAAATATGTTATTCAATGGATTTGATTATGTTGTGTTTGCTGTTTCGCTTAATCCTCGGTTCTGTTGGTATATTCAAGTCCTTCATTCTAAATGATATTTGGTTTATAATTACATGTATATGTTATTTATCACAGGATTCTGATTTGATGTCTTGTAATTTATAACTTTGATGGCACAGAAATTTGAAATAGTCATTGAGGATCAATTGGAAAACAGTTCAAATGTAGAGATCAATTGAGGAAGCGAAATGACAAATCAATGGATTGATTTATTTAGGATTTGATATATGAATACTTGATTTGCTCGGCATTGTAAAGACATCCACAACTTTCTCTTTTGTTATGAGCATTTTAAGATTCCCTTTCATAAGTGGCTACAAACCTTTTTGTGAATCCCCAAAACAAAAGTAAAAAATGAAATTCATCCGTAAATATAAATACTTTATTACTTTTTTTTTAATTGAAATTATTTTAGTATAATTTCATGAAAAACTTGAATCTAAAATAGATTTTCTTCTGCAGTACGGGTACCTGGTCGCATGTGCAAGAGCGAAGTGATCGTTATATTTTTTTTAGCTTTCCTATTTTTATGGTTGCATGTGCAAAAGTGAAGTGTCATTATATTTTTTTAGCTTTCTTACTTCATTTCTACGGCTCAAGTGGATATGCTTTGATTGCTTGTTGCTCATTCAGGTTAGACTAAAAACTAAAATATTTGATTCTTACCCCATTTTCAACATGTTTCTGTTTTGTGTCTACCTAATTCAGATGCTTGAATAATTTAGTACTTGGGTTACACATTATATTAAGATTTTGTCATAGGTTTGAAGTAGGACACATAAGATTTTGCCTTTAAGTGAAACTATTTACTACTTGGGTTTGCACTTTGCACACGTGTCAGTATATTGGAACCCTAAAACCAAAATCCGAACCCTTAACATGAAACCCTAAACCCGAAACCCTAAACCCAAAACACTAAACTCGAACTTTAACTCGAAATCCTAAACCAAAAAATCTAAACTCGAAACCCTAAACCCGAAACCCTAAATTCGAAACACTAAACCCTAAACCCGAAACGCTTAACCTGAAACCCTGAACCTGAAAACTCTAATCATGAAATCCCTAAACCCTAAACCCAAACTAGAAACCCATACCTAGAACCAAAAACCAAAATCCGAAACGCGAAAATCTAAACCCCAAACCTCAAACCATAAACCGTAACCCAAACTCTAAACCCGATACCAAAACTGAAACCCCGAAACCCTTTAACCTGAAACCCTAAACTTAAAACCCTAATCCTGAAACCTAAACACGAAACCATTAACTCAAAACCCTAAAATTGAAACGTTAATGTCGAAAGGTCAAACCCTAAATCCAGAAACTCGAAACCTTAAACGCAAAACCCTTAAACCAAAATCTTAAACAAGAATTATACCCTTAAACCCAAAACTCTAAAACCTGAAACACTAAACTCGAAAACTAACCAGAAAATCCTAAACCCGTAAACCCTAAAACCCTAAACCCGAACCTTAACTTGAATCCCCGACACCCTAAACCTGAAACTCTAACTAAAACCTAATCCTGAAACACTTAACTTGAAACCCTAAACACGAAACCCTTAACTTGAAACCCTAAAAATGAAACCTTAATGTTGAAACCCTAAACCGAAACCAAAACCCGAAAACTCGAAACCCAAAAACCAGGAAACCTTAAACCTAAATCCAGAAAACTCTTAAATGTTGAAATCCGAAACTCGAAACCGGAACAAGAAACCTTAAACCTTAATCCAGAAACCCTAAATTGAACCAAAATCCTAAACGAGAAATCCCAAAATCCGAAACCCTAACCTGATACCCTAAACTTGAAACCGAAAATCTTAAACCCGAAATCCCTAATCATGAAACCCAAACCCTAAAACCAAAACTCCGAAACCCGAAACTCGAACCCAAAACAAGAAACTTAAACCTAAATGCCTTATCAGAAACTCGAAACCCCAAAACCCTAAACCCAAAATCCGAAACAAACATTGAAATCCTAACCCGAAACCAAAAAAATTCCTAAAACCCCAAACCATTAACCGTAACTAGAAACCTTAAATCAAAAAATCCTAAATCCGAAACCCAAAACCGAAATCCAAAATGCTAAACCTGAAACCCTTATCCAGAACCCTAAATCCCGAAACCCTAAAACCGAAACCCGGAACGCTTAATCTGAAACCCCTAAACTCAAAACCCTATCATTCAAGAAACCCTTATCCCGAAACCCTAAACCCAAAACTACAAAAATCCTATACCTAAAACAAAAAAACCTAAAACCTATTTCGAAACCCTAAAACCCTTAACCCCAAACCCTAACCCAAAACTCTTAACCAGGAATCTCTAAAACTGGAAACCCTAAACTCGAAACAATAAACTTGAATCCGGAAACCCTAAACTCAAACCTAAAAAATCTTAACTAGAAACCGTAAACAAAAACCAAACATGAAACCCTAAACTCGAAAAAGCCCTAAATCCGAAACCTTAATCCGAAACCTAAACTTGAATCCTTAAACCCAAATCCAGAAACCCTAAAACTCGAAACATTAAACCCAAACCACTAAACCAAAATCCTAAACCTCAACCCTAACCCTTAAACCGGAAACCCTAAATCTAAACTCGAAAATCCATACCTGAAAAAGTAAACCTGAAAACCCTAAACCGAAATCTGAAACCCTTAACCTGAAACCCTAACCTTGAAAACCCTAAATCCGAAACCCTAATGACTCGATACACTAAACTCGAAACATAAACCCAAAATCCTAAACCCAAAAATCTAAACTCGAAATCCTTAAACCCGAAATCTAAATGCTAAACCTGTAACCTAATCCCAGAACCCTCAATCTGAACCCTAACCTCAAACCCTCTAAACTCGAAACCTTAATCCGAAATTCCTAAATGCAAACCTGACCCTAAACCTAAAATACGAAACCCATAAAATCGGAAACCTTAATCCAAACCAAATGAAACCTTAGTAACCTAGAAAACTAAACTCGAAACCCTAAGCCCAAAACCCCAACATCCTAAACCAAAATCCTAAACCTAAACCTGAAGCCTAGAACCAAAATTCCTAAACCGAAACTCTAAAGCCGAAATCCAAACTGATGAACCTATTCTTGAACCCAAACCGAAAACCTAATCCAAACCTAAAACTCGAAAGCTTAAAACCTGAAATACTCGAAACCTAACCTGAATCCAAATTTGAAAACCCTAAACCCAACGCCTAACCTGAAACCTGAAACCCTGAACCTGAAACTCTATTCATGAAACCTTAAACCCAAACTAGAAACCCTATGACCTAGAACCCAAAATCCGAAACGCGAAAACCTAAACCCCAAACCTCAAACCCGAAACCCTTAACTGAAATCTCAACCTGAAACCTAATCCCAAAACCATAACCAGAATCTCTAAACCTAAAACCATAATCCCAAAACACTTAACCCGAAACCCCAAACCCAAAAAATATAATCCTCAAAACCCTAAACCCTAACACCGAAACACCAAACCGAAATCCTAAATGCTTAACCTGAACCGTAATCCCAAATCCTAAATCCGAAATCGTAAAACTCTAAAACCCAAAACGCTTAACCTGAAACCCTAAACCCTAAACCGGAAACCATAAACCCAAACCTTTAATCATAAACCTAACCCAAATCTAGAAACCCGATACCAAGAACCAAAAACCGTAAACCCTACACTCGAGACTCTAAACCCGAAATCTTAAATGCTAAACCTGAAACCCTATTCCAAAAAGCCTAATCACAAAACCTAAATTCAAAACTGTAACCCTAAACCCTAAACCCAAAAACTAAACTAAACCTGAAACCGTAATCCCGAAATCCTAAATCTGAAAACTCTTAAACCCAAAACCCTAATCTCAAAAACCTAAATCCGAAACCCAACCCAAAACCTAACCTGAACCCTAAACCCGAAACTTGAAATTGTAATATGCAACCCTAAACCCTAAACCCAAAACTATAACCCTATACCTAGAACCAAAAACCCAAAATCCGAAATCTGAACCCGAAACTCTAAACCCGAAACCCTCCCAAAAATCCTAAACCTGAAACCCTAAACCTAAAACCCTAATCCTGGAAAGACTTAACCCGAAACCCTTAACACGAAACCCAAAAACCCAAACATGAAACCCTAAACTCAAAACCCTTACGTCAAACCCTAAACATGAAACCTTAAAATCCGAAATCCTAAACCCGAAAACTCTAAATTGAAACCCAAAGACCAGAAAACCTTAAACCTAAATCAGAAACCCTAAACTCGAAACCCTAAAACTAAAACCCAAAATCCTATGTCATGGATAGTCATAATTGTTGATCTTATGCAGATACTATGGAATGAATATGGTTTCTGAGTTATATTGTGCTAATAATATGTTTTGACTACTTGGGTAAAATTTATGTTTGTCTTCGTTATTTAAGAATAAGAACATAACATTTTTCCTGTTGTATGTGGTTGTTGAAATTAATTGCAATTATTTGGAGTTATTTTTGTGTTTTTTCCAGCAAAATGTAACTTGCTGTACATAGTTCAATGGAATTCAGCGTTACTGGATATAGAAGTTGGGTTCTTTTCCATCACTTCCCCCTTTCTTTGACTAAAGTAATGTGCTTTGGCAACTGAGACATCTCCTCGTCACACACAATTTGCAAAAGTGACCCTTCTTTTTATGGTTAATTGATTTGTGTGCTTAAAGGGATTGCCTTAAAGCTTATCATCTGAAATGCGTGAATAAAGACAATACCTTTTTGAAGAATGAGAGTAATTGGTGTTTTGGTAAGCTGCTTCAACGTTTATCTATACTTATGCGGCATTCAAATACATTCTTTTACTTTCGTTGGTCTCTAAGTATTATGCAGTTGATACTGCCATGACAATTGTCAATCTTATATGTTTTTAAAAATGTGATCTGGCCCGAGTTTATGTTTTCGAACACTCTATAATCTATACATTATATGAACCTGCATATCCTAATTATGCCTAAAATGCTTAGAAATGGTGTTATATGTTAAAGTCTTTTTAATTCTTGTGATGCTAAATGACTTTAAATAATTTTTATAGGTTCCCATTATTGCTACATATGCAGAAAAGCATCAAAGGTCATGTGCTTACTGCCCAGCTGCTGTTTGTGGAAAATGCTTCTTTGATGGTGGATTTGCTACTGTCAAAAGAAACAAAGGATTTTGGAGGCACTGCGCAAAACTTGCATCTCTACTTGAAAAACAAACTGATGTTGATTCTAATGGGTAAGATATGTTTCAATCATGTGGTATGTTATATACAGCAAGAGAAAGAAATAGAAACAATCATGTGTTATTATTACACTATGTAATAGTATGTTATTATTATTATTATTTATTATTTATTATTATTATTATATTATTATTATTATTATTATTATTATTATTATTATTATTATTATTATTATAATATCTTACTCTATTTTATAATGAACAAACTAAAATGAATGAATTCAAATATTGTTTTAAAGATGTTCGTAATAAAATAATAAAGTAAGTTATTGTTTTAACTATTGATAAAAAAGTTATTCTTATTATAGCAGTTTTTTTATTTTATCGAAATACAAAATTTATTAAGTAATTAAATCAACCATAATGAAAGAGATAATACAAAGATAATAATTCTCAATCTAAATGTTAGGAGGCAGTTAAAAACCAGCAAGCACAATGGACTCATTAGCTTAGCTCATTCGCAGTTCAAACTCACACCACTTCTAGAGAGAGAAATAAAACAGTGTAGAGAGAGAGAGAAGAAACACATTTATTCACAATCAATAATGAACTCTTCTCACATCTCATCTCTTCACTTCAATTTGTTTCTGTGTCATAAATCTTCAATAGTATGTAATGTAGGGATCCATGGGGTGGTCCGTTAGAGATCAACGCCACAGAGTCAGCCACCGACGAAGTTCGGAGCCGGAATATTCAGGAACTTGACAGAGCAGCTTTGTGACGTCCGTTGGATGAAACTCGACAGAGTTGGTTACTGGATCCCACTGATCAGAAGAAGAAGTATGTAGATATGGGTTGAATCATTGTTAGCCGCAAGATCTTCGTTTGGACTGTTGGAACAATTGTTTTTGCTGCTTTTGTTGCTGGTTTTGTTACTCTTATTGTTAAAATTGTTCCTCGTCATCATCATAAACATCCTCCTCCTGATAATTATACACTTGCGCTTCATAAGGCTCTTATGTTCTTCAATGCCCAAAAATGTAAGCTTTTTTTTGAATGTCCTCTTCATTTTGTTTTGTTGGGACTTACTAATTGGGTAAATTTTTATTTTTTATGAAAGTGGGTTTTTATATATGGTATTTACTTGATTTTGTTATGTGATTCATTTTTATGTTTATGATTCTTATAGGGACAATAGTGTAAAAGTTTGATTTTTATGAAAATGGTTTATTTTATATTTTTGTATGTTATTTTAGTTGATTTGGTTTGTGATTCATTTCTCTATGTGTCATAGAGGGAACTAATAGTGTAAAGTTTGATTTTTTATCTTGCTTTTTTATGTTATGTTATCTCAATTGATTAGTAATTCTGTTAAAAAAAAGAAGTTTGATATGTAAGTGACTTTCAACCTTCTGATTATGAAACCTCAATGACACATCAGAGTTAAATCGTGAGTGGAAAGAAGAAGTGCATGAAAGCTAAATTAATAAAAGGAAAAGTGGAATAAGAAAAAGGATATGTAGATGGGGTTCAAGAAGAGTCTCATTGATTTTCTTGAAGATATATAGAGACACAACCAAAGAACTTTCGGAACACGATGTTGCTCAATTATCATTGAGTACTGCAATAGTAACAAGCTATTTGACCCTTCGAAAATCATATGTGATGAAAAGTTTAAGGACTTTCCTGCTACTAGTTTTTTAGTCTTTGTGTTTCCTTCTACTCCAACTTATATATTAATAACTTGCAATCCATCCTTTTAAAGGATCGCCTTCAAAGATCTTTGAAAGTATTTAACATCGACGGTCAGCCAGAAAATCGAGCTACATTCTTCGGTCAGCAGGATCAAAGCATTGGAAGATGAAATGAGGTAAGTTCGTTTCCCACTCAACAAAGACAGTCCCAAAGTTCGAATTTCTGCAGAGGTCACGTAATGCAATAATGGAGTAGCACGGATGGTCCGTGGAGTGCACCAAGGTAGCTAGGCATTTGTTGAATATACTAAAACACAAGAAGCCCTTGGGCAAACAAGTGATGGATGATTTGAGTGGTATGTACAAATGGCTACTGTGTAGTGGAGGCAGTGGAACCCGTTTGCAGATTTTATCGCCACCCTTGCCGTCAATGCTTCTGCAATTTGAACACGGGTGTATGTATGCTATGTGAGTGGTATTATCCAAGTACATAGACTTAGAAGCAATATAATGCAGGATGGGATGCTCAAATATCTTGGCTTAAATTGGCTGTTGGTAAACGGTTCTGTTGTATAGCTTTGCAACTCATGGCGGCATACGCGGATGAAATATTGCAATCCCAGGCTCGTGTCCGACAACATATAAAGAACAGAGCTAGCCTCAAAGGAACTATACAAGAAGACACAAAATACAGAAATTTGATTAGGCACATGGAATGTTGGTCAAGTAGAGCTCCAAGATTCCATTTTGTCGTGGTTGGGTCATGTTGTATCAGACATGCATTGTTTGTGGTCGGTTTGCAGAGGTGAGATGGGTGCTGGTTTTCTTGCAATGTCTGCTGCAAAAGAAATTGTAAACTTTATTCACATGCTTAATTATGCATTTGAACATTATTAAGTTTTTATGTGAAGCCTTATACTTTATATGTAAAAACTACCTTATAAATTGTTGGATGATTTTGTGTTCGAAACATAGTTTAGACTTGTACTTAAAAGAAAAAATGTATAGACCCCTAGACTTTGTTCCATTTTGAAGGAACCACTATTAGATCAGAATATACAGACATGATATGATTATGGTTTGTCCTTACCAAAAGAAACATCTGGCCCCACCCATAATTGCAGAGTGGAGTTTAAGCAGATAGTCAAACTAGGGTTTTAGCCGAGAGTGAAGTCATGAAGTATTTTAGTGCAAACAAAACATTGGAACCACATAGTTTTGGTCTAAGTAAAGTGAAACAGAGTATTTGGAGTGCAAGTTTAGCAAGAGGCATTGTCAAACAGAATATGTGGAGTGGCAAGTTTAGCAAGAGGCACACGAAAGTCTAAGGCAAGTTGGATCTTTGATGTATATAATATAGTTTTAGGAAAATAGGGAAAATCCTATGTATCTTCAGCTTGTCTTATCAACAATAGAAATAGAAATTAAATTAAAAAGGAATACATTATTTGATTTTTAATTTTAAATTTATTTAGATAAATGAAAAAAGGCCATGTATACTTATGAACACATGCACATCATGCGAAGAATGATTTTGTTCAGTTGGTGGACAAAATAGTCTGTTGGCAGGTTTTGAAAAGTTTAAGGACCTCTCATGCTGTCACCCAGTTTAAAATATTTATACTGGCTATTTTAAGATGATGTAAAGTTTAGAAAGCTGCATATTTTCCATTGTGCTTATAGGTTACCATATTAAGTTTGCATATTTAGACGGTGGGAAAACAGTTTTGTCAAAGTTGAAATAAAAAAAAGGAATTTGGTCTAGGAATTTTGTTTAACACTCTCATTAAAGATAGTACTGTATACTGCCACCGTAAAATAATGATGCTTCTTAGTGGTTGCAGCTGTAGTCATT
>PGTU02003674.1:0-15120 GCA_002896215.2 Cicer echinospermum
CCCCAGCGGACTATGTTGAGACATGTGTTGACACAGTATGAGCACCACGTGGCTCGGCGGCTATGGGAAGGAGATATATATTTCAATTTGAGGCATTTTAAGTCTATTTAATTCAAGTGTTTATTGAAATATATTTATTCAATTATATATTTAATTGTTTATTTAAATTTATATATTTAAATATTAAATTAAGTTTATTTAATTAATTGTTTAGTTAAATTTATATATAATTAATTGTTTAGTTAAATTTATTTAAATTTATTTATTCAAATATTTGTTTAAGTTGATTTAATTATTTGTTAGTTAAATTATTTATTAATTATTTATATTTTTAAGTTTATTTAAATTTATTTATTCAATATTTTTAAGGTTATTTAATTAAGTTTATTTAATTTGTTGTTTGTTTAAATTTATTTATTCAATTAGTTGTTTAAGTTGATTTAAGTAATTGTTTATTTAAATATATTTATTGAATTATTTATTTAATTAATTGTTTATTTAAATTTATTTATTCAATTATTTGTTTAAGTTGATTCAATTATTTGTTTAATGTTATTTGTTTAATGTTATTTAATTAATTAATTACTTTGTAATTACTCGCAGGATCGTGGACCATTAAAGGTCATTACTCATGGATTGAAGTTGAAGAAGTTTTCGGAAGTTCCTGTGCCACATCCTGTAGAGCATTGGATTCGGGAATCTGGGCTGCTACCTCTTTCTTCGGCCTACCTCACTATGGTTGATGCTGGTCTGGTCTCGGCATTTATTGAAAGATGGCACAGGGAGACCAGCTCATTTCATTTGCCATTTGGAGAGATGACCATTACTTTAGACGACGTAGCGACTCTCCTTCACATATCACCGAATGGTAAATTTTTTGATGCACCTGTGAATATGAACACTAATAATGCTGCTAGAGCTGCACATGAGTACTTAGGTGCAACTTGGGAGGAATCTCTAGCTGAAATTAATTTTAATAAATGTGCCCAATATAGATTGCAGTGGTTGCGTGACTTATATAGTCGTCTCATTCAAACTAATCAGTTTGAGTGTGCGGCTAGAACGTATCTATTTGCACTTAGGTTGACAAACGCCACAATTTTCGCCGATTAAAACGCATACGCGTGTGAGGCGAAATACATTAGTTTATTTTATGATTTAGATCGTAGTCGACACTATTCGTGGGCTGCCCGCGGCATTGGTTTCCTTTATGATAACTGGGAGATGGGCTGTCCAGACACTCGACAGTTAGGAGGTTACATGACCCTTTTACAGGTATTGACATTATTAATTATTTTATTTATTAGTCTGATATTATCTTTACTTATGTATTTAATTAAGTTGTATTATGTATTATGTCTGCAGTGCTGGATCTACGACACTTCCCTAGGATCTGTAAGCGGGGGCGATAGAGGTGCGTTCCTGCACATCTTCCAAGAGCATGTAGGTGGATTGCAAAACATGCTGTTGAAGGTGGATTAGTGACCTATCAGGCAGAGACTTGATGCTTTGTTGCTGATGATGTTTACTGTTTACACCATATGATGATGATCGAGCTAATCATCCGTTTGAAGATATTTTCGATGTATCTCTGGTTATCTTCGATGTGTGGGTCTCAGTCCCATATTTGCCGAGCGATGTCTTCGACAATTTTGGTCGTACTTCAGTGCATCCCGCCTGATGTTCCTCCAGGCCCCTCCAGTATAGATTGGTGTGCAGACTACTATGCATCACTGTATCGGTGTTCGAAGGCTATATCATGTTGCGAGTTTCTCTGGAGACGGTCACTGAGGACTATATCCATGGTACATCTCATGTTCACATCCTCTGATCATTCCTCGGTCTACTGCACATGCGGGTACATCCTCTGAGCATCCCATCTCACCATCATCATTGCTGCTGCACATGTGGGTACATCATCTGCATGCACATGCTGGTCCGTTCATCTTCTGACCGAGATCATAGAATAGCTGAGCTTGTACGTAGAGGCATTAACTGGTAGAGCCGTTTAGTGAAATTTATGAGATTTTAAGTGAGTTAATGTCTTATGTACGATGTTTAGTTATTTGATATATTTTGTGTTGTGTTATGTTTATGTGTTATGTACTGTAATTTGAGTATATTTGGAATTTAGTGATATGTTTAGTGATTGTGTCATTGTTATGTTAATCGACATTTATTTTAAGTTAATTCATAATAAAAGATACCTGAAAATGAATAAAACAAGATATTATAATAATCCATAAATAGTGATACACAACATATTCTAATCTTATTTAATGAAAATACCAGATGATCTGATAAATAATGGATCAATGCTTCCAATGCTTCATACGTGCTGCATAAGCTACTTCCCAACTCTTGCTGTGTCACTACAAAAGTCTTTCCATTTGTGTGACGTAGGTGGACAAAGGACAATCAGACTTCAATTTGATCTGAATAAAAAAAAGGTTACAAATTAATTTATCCCAGAATAATAAATTTTTTAACATTAATTAACAACATTAGCATTATTTTACCGTACCCAATGATTCTCGTTAAACAAATCCGGATTGCTATTAATGATGTGAACAAAGGTCTCTTTCGATGCGTGATTTGTTTAGCGGGAAAATGTCATATTCAGATTACGAGACAACGACACCATATGACATATATATAGTGTTGCTATCACGTAACCAAGTCTGGAAAGACATTCCACTTATCTTTTTCTTGAGCACCCAATTTTTTATATTTCAATGAGTTCCGCACTGATTCAACATTGTCATCAACAACATTTAGATAAACATCTTTATGTAGACCATCTCTTTATCAATTGTATCGAACTAAAGCCCAAGATTCTTCGGTCAACCTAGCAATGCTGCAATTGCACGAAACCCACAATTTCCATCAGCCACAACATCTACTATGTCCTCAATATACGAACGTATATAAGTAGGAAATTGTGTCTTAAAAGAATGCTGAGATGATTGAGATTGTTGCCTTGCAGAACTTTGAGATGATTGAGATGGTTGCCTTGCCTTTGCAGATTCTTGAGAGGCATCAACATACTCCCAATATGAAGATCACCGAGGAGTAATCAAATTCTTTTTTCTTTTTACCAGCTCCTTTGGTTCTCAACTTTCCTCTGGTGGTGCAAGTATTGATGTGGTATGTGTGGAAAAATACAACTTCACGCACCTTTGCCTTGAATATCCTTTGACTTATAATACTCGGTGTGTCTTCATGTACGCTTTCATTGCTTCCAACTCTTCAGAAAAAGTTCATAATCTGATAAAGATTCTTCATCCTCTAATTCATGTGCAATGCTTAACTGTTTCCAAAAATCATGAATGCTATCTAAAGGGATAACATTACCATTTATCTGCAACTTAGCCAACTCACAAGCACATGGTAATCCCATGAGTTGTTCTAATTGAACAACCACATTCTATTTTGTTAGTGCCTACCAATCTTCACCCTTTCCAAACTGATTATCAATTAATTTCATACATTTTCTTGATACACAGTGATGTAGATTTTGAAAAAATTGTGAATTATACCTGCTCAACATCCTTGATGGTTTTCTGAAAAGAAGACTGAATGATACATATTTGGTTCTTCAACATCATATTCACTGGCATCCCAGCTTTTTACACCAAATCACCAAAACTAGTTTGAAGCATGTTTTTCAATCTCCAATGAGCAGACTCAACTCTACAAATAAATTAAATAACACAAATTAAAACAAATCACATAACTAGTAAATCATGTTTGCTAAAACAACACAATTCATATTTATAAAAATACCTGTTAGATGTTGTGTTCCCCAAATGCATCACTCTATTTGTTCCAAACGTTGACAAACATTTCTTTGTAAGGTCGTTAACATGAATCTTTCACATAATCAACAAAAAAATAATATCGGCACACAATATCTCAATTGTTCCAAATGATGTCATACTCTTTCACACTAGTCGATTAGACAATCTTTTTCCATAAATCCATTACTTCTTCTTGTCTATCCCTTTTGACATATATGTTCTACATCTTGCCCCAACATTTTTCAATATGAAAACGACATAGCAAATGTATTGAAGTAGGAAACACAACGCTAATCGCAATTCATCATGGCAAGATCTCTATCAGTCACAATAACTTTAGAAATCAAAGACTCAGATCTTGAACAACATTCGTACCTTCTCAAATGCCCAGATGAAGTTATCTTGTCGCTCTTTTCCAAATAAGCAAACCCAACTGAAAATGTCAAACTAGTAGAAGTGACATCGACTATTTCAAGTAATGGCAACCAATATCTGTTTGTTTTGTATGTGCTATCACATATCAAAACAAAATGAAATGTGTTTAACAACTTTTCTTGTTGTATTAATTACAACAGATGATGCATTTCTGTGTACGGACCTCTCAATGATGATCGATAAGTACTCCTTGCTTTATATATTTTGACTGGGAATAGTGACATGGTTTTCATTTCTCACTTTCAAAGCATTTAGAATGAATCTGGTGCAAGCTTATACTTTGTCATTCTTCATTGACAAATTTTCCTCTCTTTTTCGTTTAAACGCCCCAAATAGAATGACCGGTTACAATATCAAGTAATTGTATGATGTGTGTCCCACAACGAAACACTACATTTTCCATCCTTCACCGACACTTAATGGTACACATTTGAGAGTAAATGGACAGTTTTCCTTATGAGAGCAAGTTACTGATTTTTTTGATTCTGATTTATATCTTCCCACCTCTTTCGCATCCCAAAATCAATTATGTCTTCTTCCCCTTAATTCCGTTGCTTTATCTGATCGAATTGTAACAATTAAATTCCAATTTGTCTTCCAATCGCTTTTGCCCATTTCAAATACAGCTTTCTCGAGCAAGGAAAAAATACCTGCAAATACGTTTCAGAATAAAAATTAACTATAAGCTATAAGAAAAATTAATTGGTTGATGATTCATCAGTAGTTATTAATATACCTGATCAGTGTGAATTTTTCATTTGTAGAATCATAACATTTTTTTGAAGCAGAACACATAACTCTACTCATACCTTAATTTCAAATTAGTAACAAATTTAATTAAAATAATATTCTAAATATTGAATTTTAAAAAATTAAAAAATAATTTCTAAACATAAATATTGAATTTAAAAAAATAATAAAATACATTTCGAAACTTTCACTTAATGAAAAGTTCGAAACTTAACATACATTTCGAAACTTTGGTGAAAATGCAAACTTTCGAAGACCAAAATGCATTTCGAAGATTTGCAAGTTTCGAAACTCCATTTCGAAAGTTTCATGAAAAGCCAAACTTTCGAAGCATTACTCTATTTCGAAACTTTCAAATGCAAGCAAATATTCGAATACTGTCTATTTCGAAAATTTGGCATTTATCCAAAGTTTCGAAAATTTGTCTTTTTTGAAATAAACTGCATTTCGAAGGTTTTAAAATAGCAAAAGTTTCGAGTAACTTACTAAAATTTATTTTGAAAATTTTAAACTTTCGAATCCAATATTTTTTTTCTAAATTTTCGAAAGTGGTGGGATGTGAAATCTGAATGGTAATTTTTAGAATAATATTATACTGTTTTACAGAGGGATATTTAGTCTTAAAAAAATACTGGGGGGGTGGCAGGTCAAATTGGGGGGTGCTGGTACAAAACCCCTTTTCATATGAATCTCAACCATTTTTTATTAACCCGTCTTAGCTCGTTACTAAAACGACAACCATATTTGGGTTCAAAGTCAACTGGATCCTACAGCAACATCCCCTTTCTATCTCCTTGGATTTTTCCTCTTCTTACAGTCATTCTTCATCTTCTCCTTTTCGTAACATCAAATTTCGTTTCCTCGTTCACACTTACAAGTCATGAATTATCAGGCTACAAGCCCTAACAACAACAACCACAGCAACAACAACAACATTCTTATACGAATACGACCATCTCAGATTCAAGTTCAACCCTACGTCATCTTATGCTTGCAGCATATTCATCTCGTATTACGCGTATAATCCTCAATACGCTATTATCCAGCCGATACTACACAGGTTCAAACAACCTCATCTTTCATTATCAACCTGAACCCGCTCCGTTCATCCTCCTGGTGTTAACCCTGAAACCGGTTCCAACCTCACATTCAACATCTTCCGGTAAATTTCAATTGCCTTTGTTATTATTTTGTTATTTTATTTCTGGAATTTTTTCACGAGATATTTTGTAACCTAGAAGGAAAATTTGACCTAGGAGTTTAATTATGAATTCAATTGTGCGTGTTTGCAGTTTGATTTTATTAGAGTCGTCATTCTTAAATTCAGTTTTCTATGTGATTTTGATTAAACAATTGTGATCGATTTTCTTGAGAATTGGGTTTAAATCAAATTTTATTGTTTGTAATAGGAATTTTTCCTTTTTTTTTTGTTTATTCATCAATGTAGTGTAATTGTTGATCTTGTTCTTGTTATTGTTTAAAGATGATATATGTTAGTGGGTGTAAAGGTTGTGTGAAATGGAAATGGGTTTGAGGGCGTTAGTAGTATCCACTGAGTTGATATATCTTCGAGATGGTTTGAGTGCCTGATTTGAAGAAAAAGTGACGAAAATGAGTCATCCAATCTCTAACCAATGGCTTAGATCAGCTGACTGGAATGACTGCCAGCATTATTCACTATGGTGAACCTGGGTGTGATGTGGCAATGGGAAACAAGGAATCGGAATTTCTTTCTATTTAATTATTCTGTTTCTGTTGGGGACATTGGGGTTGTGTTTTTTTCAGTCTATGATATACATTGAAAATAAAATAGTATACATGTGATACCCTTTTATTGATCGTTGATTTATTATTTAAAAATAAATGAACGGTAGTGATTAACTTTATCAAATTTTTATCAAAACTGTTTGTGATTTTGTATTATAATCTGACAATCATCTGTAAGGGGAACACTGGTGATCAATTTTTTGCTAGAATCATGGTAGAAGTAGCCTTGTATATTCACTGATACTAATGTTATTGGATTCTTGTCGGTCCTTTGAAAGTTTATGCTCAAACTTTGTTGTTGGACACACGTGCCTTTATTTAGGTGTTACACAGGATAAACTTTATTTCAACGCTGTTATTCTCAATAAATATTACTGTGCTTTTCTCTATCTCTCCTTTATAGTCTTTCTTACTAATATTCTGTTTGTTTTGGGTGGGGATGTTATTCTTTATCCATCTCATCTCATTGTAGCTTGTAGCATAGAATAGAACCAACCAAATAGTGGTTCTATTGTAATTAAAGCTTTGCTTATCTATGTTTGTCTAATTATGATAACCGTAGACAATTATATGACTGAAAGAATTGTGCGATTCTGTTTGTTATTTGTAATTACTTGTACAGCTAGCACTAGGATTTACAATACTTTATTTCCTCTTAGTCATAGCATTCTTGAGGATACTGTTCCTCCTAATTCTTATGCCTAGCATTTATGTATAGGATCAGCAGAACCTCTACTTATTTCCTCATTTATATCATTCCAAATCATCAAGTGAAATAAAGAATTCACTTTTCTGCAGTAACTTACCCAAAGCAGAACAAAACTTGTGATTTGTGATGGCCTGCATCATACAACTTTGTTTATAGAAATTTGACCATCAACAACAACAACCATTCCGAGCCTTATCTCATTGGGTGGGTGGGCTACATGAATCAATTGATACAATTAAAATCAATCAAAACCAATATTTTATGTTAAGGTATTTTTATATGAATTCCCGTGAATTTTTCTTTTCCTTCCTCCCATTCTTATCAGACCATCTTCAATATGAATTTGATCTTAAGGTTTGGTTGTTGTTGTTATTGTTAAGTGTTTACATATGTACATTTGTGCACTTCTTATTCTACTATTTTTTTTATCAAAAATCAAGGTGGGGAAAAAAAAGCCCCAGCAGCTTTTACTCGTACCTCTGACACGAAACAAGATTAATAGAATCATCTTATGGATTTACCCCATCTTGTTTCAAATAAAGGAAATGTCATGGGGTAGTTTATGTCCAATGAAGGTTCTTTACATAATATTTCTACAGCGAGACAATTAAAGAGGTGTATTCATCAGTGTTGTTAAATGGCGGCCATGGCGTGGTGGATTTTTTGACAACTACCATAGGCAATTTGTGAAGGGATGCTCGCCATGGCGGCACCATAGCCACAATGGCGTGTTTATATGGATGATAATTTGCCTTCCATCATCCGCCATCAACAACACTGGTATTCATTCTATGCCAATCAGCATTGGCTTTTAATTAGCTTTGGCAAGTTCCTACCTTTTGACCTTTAACGTTAAGCCATTATTTGATATGGTTTATTCCTCCTCGACTCAGGTCAGCAAATTTGCTGCTACTCAACATTCTAGTTTCTTGATTTATTATCAAAATTTGAAGGAGTAAACAGAAAAGGCTGATTGAAGATTTCGCAGCACTTTGAGTTTTCATACATTTTTGTATGCTTATAGAGAGAATATCTTGCTGTGCTTCCTCAGGATCTTTTGGAACATTCTGTGGACAAAAGGCTGATACTGGAATAGGTATTTCATCCCCAGCTTTTCCTCTAAAACTCAGCAGATGTTGAGAATTGTGCAACCTTGGCCACAACACCCTAGAGTGACCAGATAAAGACAGTAGTTGCATAATCTAAGCTAATAAGCATTTGTGGCTCTTATCTTCAATGCCACAATAATGCTCGCTTGCATGGTGGTGGGTCTTTGCTGGTTGCTTTAGAGCTGATGTGGGCATATGATCATCTAGTTTCTCTTCTTAACTGTCTGGCCTTATGCAGTGCCTTACAGTTTGGGAAAAGTAACTCCGTTCTTTTGGTAATTCAACGGACATAATCATTGTTTGATATGCTTTATTTCTTCTTTTGTCAGAGAGTGTTTCGATTTCAGTTTCAGATTTAGGGGAGCATTGAGCTTGTTTTCAGGACCTTAAATTGACTACTTCTGAAGGATTGCCTGATCAACAGTATCTTGAGGCTGATAAAGCTGTTGATGTGCACGAATTGGCCAACTCCCTGGTCAATTGATTGGTACATTGGTTGATAACAATACTATGATGAAATGATCTGTGAGCCATAGATTACCTCAATCATGATGAGGAACATCCTTGTTTGTCATATCGCTTATAGTCAAGAAATATAATTTTTAAAAAGGGGAAAAAATTTAAGAACATCCATGCATACTTCAACATATTAGTGGTGTCTCTATATTCTCCTTATAGTGCTGTTTTGTTTGGAGATCTATTGGACATGAATAGTTGTAAGAATGCAGTACCATTCATAATTGCTGGGTCCAATTTATATGTTATTTCTCTGTATCTGAATTTTGGAGTAAAAATTGTGGGCAGCTCAGTGCATGAGTTACATACTTCTGATTTGAATTTTGGATGGTAAACTAAAGCAAAGGATAGCATTTCAAAGGATAAAATTGTCAAGATTTGAGGCATAGTGCTTAATCAAACTGCCAAGTTCTTTTTCTGTTTTATTATTTATTTTGAGATCCAACCCTTGTTATAATGATCATAAAAAATATATATAATGTAAATGCTGAACTTGTTTGTCAATGATCATTATAACAAGGGCTGGATCCCAAAATTTGAATTGACGATTAAGAGTTTTTTAAGAATGTCAATGCCAATGTTATTGACGTTTCTTATTCAAAATGTTGAGATACTTAGATTGAACTGTATGTAAGAATTGGAATGATTGGAAGCATGTTTTAGGGCCATCTAGTCTCTCCTATTTGGATGTTATCACATTGACAGATTTTTTTCACCACTCTCTTTCCCCAATATCGCTACCCTTGTGGTATTGTGTCATATATGTGCACATTTTATTATTCCAATCCTTTCCTCCCAAATTTTCAATTTATTCATGACTGAATAATTGCGACCACGTGAATATATGCTTGACTTTGTATGTGAATTCGTATTTTCAGATCGGGCCTTCTCAATACAGAGGTAGGGGTGGTAGATCATTCAGGCGGGGTGGTCGTGGTCGAGGTCAGTTAAGTCATGGTAGAGGACGTGGAGTGGGAGGTGGGAGACACTTTCCATCTGGGCTTGCTATTTCTGATGCACCGGGTGCATCTGCTGCTGCCGGAGGTTCATTGTCGGTCTCAGCTCAAGCAGTGCAACCACCGCAACGTATGGTATGTTGTGAAATTTGTAAGGTTGAGTGCAATACTCAAGAAGTCATGGAGCTGCATAAGAAAGGAAAGAAGCATCTGAAGAATGTGAGAATACATGAAGCAAAACAGAGACACAATGCTATCAATGGACCACAGAATGGGCAGATTCCTACCTCTGAATTGAACTCAACAGATCAACCTGTGGTAGCTCAGGACTCTGAGGACCCTACCAAAAATATGAGTTCTGAAACTACTGCTGATAATGACAAGGTTGAAATAATGTCGCAGAATAATGTAGGAGAGACTTCTGAAGTTCCAGCTGAAGAGCCTGATGAGTTAAGAATGGAAAACTCTGGTGCAAGAGGCCGTGGATTGAAGCGTAAGATAAGAGGAGGAAAAGGACGTAAACAGATGAGGACTGCTGATGGTTCAAACCCAACGCAAGTTTCTAAACCTGAACAAGCTCTAGCTTATACATGTGAGTTGTGCAATGTTAAATGTGATACCCAAACTGTTTACCAGAGTCATCTTTCTGGGAAAAAGCACTTGAAGCGTGCCTATGGAAATCAAGCTTTTGTCGGAGTAGCTAACCAAGCTTCAGTTGGAATAGGTAACCAAACTTTGTCTGAAGTAGGTCCCCAAGCTTTATCTGGAGTAGTAGGGCTTCAAGCAATTTACCCACCTGACATCAATGCTCTAGCCGAAGCAATTAATGCCCAAGTCCAACAAGGTGATAATGATCCACAGGTACTTCTGGCTCAGCTCCTGATGAATGTACTATCTCAAGCCCAAGGATCGGCAACAGCACCACCAAATGGCTCCTTGGCTGGTCAGACACCGACACTGACATCTGTGGCTGGTTCTAGTTCCCAGTTGGCGTTGGTGCAGACACAAGCCTCGGAAATCGCAGTGCATGTTGGGATGGAAAACCCTAATGGTGAATCAAAAAATGAGACGTTATCTGTCCCACTGGAGTCAAATGCACATGAAGATTCAAATGTTGGCACCCAAATTGAAGGTGAAAGTTCTGAAACGAAATAGGTGCTAATGACAGGAAGAGACAATCCATGTTCAACTAATCGCCTTCATAATGTGAAGCTCTCAAATCATAGTAGGACCGAAGTAGATACAATTATTGGCTTTCAAATTTTTTACCTTTTTGGGATTAATGTTTATTCTATTTCTGGGACATTCTCTTCTACCAGGGGAGATATGAAAACTATGAATTACTCACATGGATGTTAGATTTGACACGAGTTGTTTAAATTGTTGCTTGTTTTGCAGGCGCCTGCATGTCAGATGCTATTTACCATTTAAGAATACAAACGTTAAGTTAATTCATGTGTATGTTTGCCGTGTGTTGTGCGTACGTGCACACTTGAGGATTGTGCTGTTTGACATTAATGTTACGCCTAGTGGTTCAGTAACCAAGTTCAATGGTTACATGAATGAGAGTTTATTCATGTATGCACTGGATGTATGCACTGGGTTTATTTGAAACCATAATCACCTAGTTCGCAATTCTCTTTGGTACGTGGTAGGGGTTCAGGTACGCAGTACATAATCTTCAAAGTATTCGGTACGTGGAGGGTATACATAGTTGATACGCTGTTTCGGTTTGTGGTACGTTTTAATATAGAAATCGATACGTTAAAATTAATAAAAATTAATTTAATTAAAAAACAACAAATTAAATGATAAAAAATATGATAATTGTCAATAAAAGTTAACTTTGACAATATTTTTGTATCAAGTACTTTGACAAACACAATTTGCTAAAATAAAATCTCAATTCTTATTTCTTTTTCTTCCTCCATTGATAGTAGCTTCCCTAATTACATTTATCTGATCATCCACTCCTCCATCCATTTCATCTTCTAATTCCCAGCTGAGTCTTGAAGTATTCCATAATGATCTTCCAAACAAGTGTCATCATGATTCTTATCCCATTTTTTGAAAGGACCATTCTTGTAGCTATCAGAAAATCGTGATTGTAAGCGGATATTTGAGTGAATATAAACCAATTTGTCTGCTCTTGCACAATTAAGTCGATTCCTTTTTACATTATGGATATATGAATAGGTGCTCCAACTTCTTTCAGCGGAAGAGCTACTTATTGGTTGAGGTAACACTTTTTTTGCCACCTCTGTCAGTTCAGGAGTTTCAGATTCATACATTGACCACCAATCAATAAAATCCATGGATACAACATCCAATTGAGCTGCATACATTGCATCGATTCCTTTTTTTGTGTGATATGGCAAACTGATCACGTAAAAGTTTTTGTTCCTCCGCATTTTCAGATATTTTTTTAAAAGCTTGCATAATTGCAATCACTACTTCCTTATCTTGGTTTGGAGCTTTTCTAGCTATACCTCAAGGAGCATGTGTGGAAAGATAATGAGTGTCATAAAATCTAGGGGTTAATGCAAAACCTAAACAATGGATGGTATAATTCATTTTGGTCCATCTTGCAGTAACAATTGTTTCCATTTCAGAATAACAATTTTCATATTTATTTGTTTTCATAATCTCTTGTATTTCCCCAAGCATAGAATCCATTTTCTCATAAAACTCTCCCATTTTTGGCCCTTTGCCATCAGCAAATTTAATCAAATGATAAATGGGTTTTGTTATCTTAACCACATGCTCAACTTCTTCCCATAAAAAATAACTACCAATAGTTTCAGCAACTAAAGCACTTATTTTTCTTGTGTTTTCATCTCCTTGCTTAACCCATTCTTTCCGATTGTTCAACAGAACAGTAGTTGCAAGTGCTTCTCTACACACAAGTAGTCGTTTAAGTAAAATGTAATGTGAGGCAAATCTAGTCTTTTCTACCTTCAACAATTCAAGCTTTGAATTTTCTCTATACATAGCTAGACCTTGACTATGATTAATAATGTATTTCACTATAGTATTTCCTTGTTTATATGTATTTCTCAGCCATTCAAATGATTCAGCAAAATCTTTAAAAATCAAATTTAAAGTATGCACAACATAAGGAGGCAAAAAAATATGCTTATATACCTTTTGTATTTCCTTCCCAACAGCTTTACAATTTACAGCATTATCGGTCACCACTTGTAGAACATTAGATGGTTTGATTTCTTCAATGGCTTTAATCAAATATTCAGCAATAGCAACTCCATTTTTTTCAACTCCAGAAAAGTCGTCGGCATATAAAAACATAACAATTCTACTATTCACAGTAAGAACATTAATTAATGGCATATGTTTTACATTACTCCAGCCATCTAACACAATAGAAACCCCTTGATGAAACCATGTATCCTTGATAGGAGCTAAATCTTTGTCAACATGTCTTTTACATTCATCTAATAAAACTGTTCTTTCCTTTTCAGAAGAGGGAGGTTTGTAGCCTTTAGGACCATTGTTAATAGCCATAACCATTTCCACAAATTGTAGATTTCTCAAAACATTAAAAGGAATTACATTGGCACATAGTCCTTTCATCACCTTCATATCAACAACATCTCTTCCCAAAAGTTGGAAAGCTTTTTAAAGAGACTTGGAACACACCCCTTTTTCTTTCTTTTTGAGGGTAGAACACTTCAAAGATGGAGTCACGCCATATTCCTCAGCTTCTTGAACTTTTTTATCTTATTCTTTCATAAGTTTCTCTGTCATTCAACAATGCTGCACATCTTTGAATGCCACAATTTTTCCCTTGTGGAGCACCAAAGAAATGATAGTGAATCCTAGTGTAAGTACTTTTGAATGAATTTCTACGGTGCTTGCATGTCCAATTTTTTGTCCCCCCTAGATTTTTCCCGGTCACACCGATGTATATCACTTCTTGGGCAAAAGGAGGCTTGGTTGTTTCATTGGTTGAATGACTTTGAGTTGATGAATTTTTCACTTGCGGTTGAGGTAGACTTTGAGGAATTTCTTCATCACTTGCAGAATTTTGATCACTATCACTATCAGATGAGAGTGTCTCGTGTAATCTCTTTTTCCCAAATACCATATTGATAAAATGGGTAAAGGACGAGATATGTGAGATGTGAAGAGAGCTGAAGGAAAATGAGTAGAATACAATTTACAAATTAAGGTGATGTGTGAATCAAACAAAAGAGTTGGATTTATAGTGTGCTGTAAAATTTAGTAAATGATGAAAATGGTTAAGTGATTGTATCAAGCAACTTAGAAATAACACCTTTTCAGTTTCCTTTCTGCGTTGGATTAGTAAATATATAATTCTATTTCTATTAAGCTAAGTAACTTAAACAATAGTTACTTTTGAAGTCAACAAATCCATATCCATATATTATATATCTATAAGGTTTTGATTTACGGTTTAACATTTAGGGTTCATAGAGTTTAAAGGGTTTAGAATTTTATAAAGTTTAGGGTTACAATATAACCTTCTCAAAACACTCGTCACTAAGTAAGGATTAAGTGGTTATGACACTCTACATCGAGTATTATCCTCTATCTATTTAACTTTTTCAATCAACTATTTGGTCGTTCACATGTTATTTTTGTAGTCAACCTAAAATAACAAATAGTTCACATAAATATGTAGTTAGAAAATCTCAGTCTTTAGATTTATTACACTATGATATATGTGAACTTGATGAGACGTTAACAAGAAATGAAAAATAAAGTGAAACGTTTGTCATGTTTATGATATATGTGAACTTGATGGGACGTTAACAAGAAGTGAAAAATAAAAGTGAAACATTTGACATGTTAAGGATCTTTGTAACTGAAATTGAAAATCAATTTAGTAGAAAGATTAAGAGGTTCCAAGTATAATTCTAGTTTGGTTAATGAGTTTTATAAATTGTATGGAATTATACATGAAACATTTGCAGCATAATTGCTTGAAGTGAATGGTAAAGTTGAAAAAAAAGGAATAAAACTCTTATTGAACTAGTTGTTGGTAGTATGCATAACTCTAGTGCTGCATCTCATTGGTATGCAGAAAATATATTGCT
>PGTU02003675.1:0-18977 GCA_002896215.2 Cicer echinospermum
CGATTATCTGACTCAGAACAAAAGTTTTCACTAAGTAAATCGATTGGGAAATCGATTACTTAAAGGCTTTTTAGTGAAACCCTGACGATTCGGGCTTATAGTTCGATCTAATTAAGAAGAATCTGATTCGAAACAATGCTGAAATGAGTAATCTCGATAGTCTTTGATTGTATTTTGAATACTAAAGTACTCCAACACTTACTGGAACTCAATCGGTTCGCACCAAATCGATCGTGTGAAAATGTTTTTCATCAGGGTATGAGTTCTGTGATCAACCAAATCGATTGTGTATAATCAATTGAATGTATGTTTCTGTTAATAACTACAATACTCTCTTGTGAGACAATCGATTGTAGGTTAATCATCTTATCAGAATACACATTGAATAGAATCGATTGGTCACATTGATTTGACCAAATAGCGATCTAGGTTTCTGTTGTAACAAGCACAATCTTTCGATTGCAAATATTACAGATTGAAATAATATGTCTTAGTCACTGTGACACAGCACACATCGTTTTTTGACGTGAGTGTCAAATCAGTAAATAGCTAAAATGATTGAGAGTTTCATAGAAGAATTCAGAGATCCATTGCCATTTTAACCAATCGAAAATTGGACTATGAATAGTACGTCGATTTTTTCTTGAGCAATCGATTATATCTTGTGATCGTCGTTGTTTGAATCACCAAACCACCTTAAGTCAATTAACTCTTGTCCAATCTCTTGATTCTGATATATCTCATTAGTATCAAGTTCTGATTTTATGTATCGTATATTAAAAGAATCGATTCGGACAGTAACTCGATTCATGCTTATATTTCAAGATATCATAGAAAATAAAAGAAGAACGAGTAATCGATTGGCGACAACCTTCGCAAATACACACTAGTTGTTAAACCTTTATCAAGTCGATTGAGCAATCGATTGACCTGATGTTTTTCTTGAATATATATAAGCTGATTCAATCACTTTTTAAACAACTTTTGAATAACAATCATAACAATTTTTTCATAAGACAAAAAGACTGAAAACACTTTGAGAGAAAAAATTGTCTCTACAACACAAAATACTCATTGCTAAATAATTTTGTTGTGAGATCACTACATTCTCGATTGATCAAAGTGTCTTGATATTCTTTATTTCTTGTAAAAGACAAAATTTCTGTAATTGGTCACTAGTATACTCCGATTAGAAATCCAGTAATGGTACAATCTGGGCGTATTATCCTTTTGGGATGCTTGTGTTCACTACAAATCGGAAGCATCTCAGCTTGATCTTCGTCTAAGAGAGTATGAACAGAAGTATCACTAACTCAGGTTATAGTTGTATTGTGATAGCTAAGTGTGTCTCGTGAGTTGGATCAGAATAGGCTGTAATCGTCCTTGAAAAGTGTCTGTAGAAGAATATTCCTCAAATTCATTCTAGTGAAAGGCTGAAATATGTGTTGCATTTCAGAGGATTGGAGTTTTAGGTTATCATAAGTGATGAGAAATCCGAATCAATACCAGTATAGAATAATCCTGGTTTCACTAAGTATTTCCTATCTCTCTTTACTTTCTATCTATATTTAATTGCATTGTGATTATAACTTCCGTTGTGGAATAATCTGTATGAATCTTTTATTGTAAAAATAATGAATTAAAATTAAACAAGTTGTATTTGATTTTAATTCATCACTTAGGAATTGAATTAGATAATCTTTGTAGATAATAATTCTCATCATATTTTTTATAACATAATAGATGAGGCCATTAATTTCAAACAATTGCATTAAGAGCATCTGCCTATTTATAATAAACTAACTATCATAAAAGAAAATGACCTCGTGTAGATTTCTGGGAGACGTGGACAAGGACCCCCCTTGCATTTAATGGGCGCCTTACATGCATTTGAGAAAGTTGAGGGATGGTTAATATTTTAGTGCTTGAAGCATGTAAGTCTTGATATGTGCTAGAAGCAGTGAGAGATAGTGTGAGTAAACTCGCTATCTCCTCACCTTCCAAATGACACAACCAAGCTGGTTAAAAAACTCTGTCGCTCAAAACCATAGTGATAGGATTCGTCAATCCAAAACTCACAGATCAGATTGGTCTGAGGATCGACAAGAAAAAAAGGTTTGGATACAATGCTAAGGCTAAAAACATTATACCTCTGCTTTATAAGCGCTGACAATTTTTCAGGTGTCTAACTACAAAACTGCCAAGGAGATGATGGACACATTACAACATTAGACACGCATGAAGGGACAACAGAGTAGATGAACAAGGCGAGCCGAATCAAACACGCTAATACGTCATATTTGGAGTATGAGCTGTTCAAACATGCACCACATGTCGAATCAACTTAATGAAACTGCTAATAGAAGATGACAATGTTGAAAATATATGACCTCTATAGAAGTCTAAAATAATATGACTAATTTAAAACAAGATTGATAATCATTTTAACAAAAGAACACTTTTATTTAAACTCGCATGATCAATGACAGTCCCCAAGTGAATATGTGTGTCTAAGCGAAGGTTCACACTTAATGTATGACTAAGTGATATGTACTAGTCTAGAATATACAGAGTATATGTCACTCTACGGAAATTGAATTGTCAATATACGATTGCATAAGACCAAACTTACCCGTTCAAACGATATTAATCGAACTAACAGAATACGTCTAGCATGCAATCGACAGATTACTAATACAAAACAGGATCAACAATGCAAAGATAGAAATAGAAAAGAGTAAGGTTGTAGAGAGTAGTGCATCACACGAACAATTCATTAATGATACTGGTTCAGTTCGTCATATTCAAACGAGGACCTACGTCCGTCACCGAATCCCGAATTGGACTATGAGATAAACTTATGTCATAAATGATTTATTACTAATATCGAATGCACAAGACATGAGATATTGGGATCAACCCTTAATTAAGTGACTACAATAAGCCTAGGCCTTAGAGAGAAAATGACGCTAATGTAATCTAAATTGAACACAAATGAACTTATGATGCAATGTTTAGATAGGTCTCAAAATCCCTAATTGACTATATATTGACACTATTGGGAGATGTGATAAATGAACTTACTACTGGTATGTGGCAAACTCCAATTACACAAATGATACGGAAATGGATGCACAAGATTGGTTTAGTAAACCCAACAATCAGCTGACTAAGAATAAGCCAACTGGGATGACGAAATTGATCAGACAATGTGTGAATCAATGACACAAACACACCTATGTGGACAGATGCACAAGATTGGGTAAAACCATACATCAGAACTAGTAATACAGCTCGTTTAGAAGAAATGCTGACCTACAATGTTAATCCAATGACACAGAATGAACTATATAAGATGCGTAAGATTGGTAAAACTTTAATACGATCAAGAATAAGCCCTTATGATTGATAGGACGAGCACAATGACCTAAGATGTTTTATCCATATGGCACAGATGAACTTTTCGGCCATGCACAAGATGGCATTAAAAACCTTAATTGGACTAGAATAAGCCTAGGGATGATGAAAAAATGATTCTCAATGTTAATCAATGCACAAACAAAACATATTGGATGCACAATGAAGACACCACTAAATTATTTAAATTCTTCGAATTAACTGTATTTCTGAGATGTATTTTGTGCAATTTTGCCTCGGTAGGCTTTTTACGCCAAGGTTAAATATGACATCATAATATTCGGAGTTTGATAATCAAAAAGACATTCTGACGCCAATTAAATTTCTCGTCGATAAATATACATTTTGAATTTTATCTGACGAGTGATCCCTACGGAGAATTTAATGCGTTCGGGTGAAACGGTAAATGCTAAACAAATATCTAGAATTTTGAATATTGATAAGTAGAATTAGATTTATATCTATTATATGTATTGTTTGGAGACGAAACAAGAAACGTGAGAAACTAGAAGAGGAGAAGGAAAGAAATAGTATAAATTAAGGTACTAGGAAAAAGGAAGTGAAGAAAAAAAGGAACGGAAAGAAAATACAATAGGAAGAAAAAGAGAGAGGAAGGATTCCAATCCTCTCTCTTTCCTCTGCGACCGCGACAATCTCCCTCCTTTCTCCTATTTTCATTTTCGTCGCTTTCTTTTCTTCAAAAACTAGTAACCCAAAGGTTGGGAGAGTTAGATCAAGGTTTTCCGCAACTCCACTCTCCTCTTTGAATTCGGAAACGAAGAGAAAACGAAACGGATTTTGAGATTCCACACCACAACCCCTCCGTGTTCTTCTAGATCCAAGTTCATTCTCGAAGAGTTGAAGGAAGGTTGCTCACTACCACGCTACGCGGTCTTAGTGAAACTAATATTTGGACCAAATGCGGGCGTCGCGAGCGGAGATTTTACCGGAAATACTCGCGGTACCGGAAACGCACGTTAAAGCTAAGAATATCGTTGAGGTAAAGGCTCCTTCCAAACTTCTAGTTTGCATAGGACTTATCTGTGGTTTGTTGTGGAAGGAATTGCTAGGGTTTAATGTATCGATTTGGGGAAAAACGAACTAATGCGTTATGGGTAAAATGACCCTTAGAGTTAGGTATTGTTTATATTGATGAATGTTTCGTAGTAAATGAATTTGAAGTCATTGTGTATGATTATGAGTAAATGAAATTTAATGTATCTGTGTGTTATGTTGCGTTGATTGGTGTTCGTTGTATTTGGCGTGTCCATACTTGATGTTTATTACTTGGTGTGTTGTTGTGAATTATGGGTTGAATGTGAGAGTATGTTTGAATTTGTTTCTGTGGAATTTGAAAACCATTAGAGTAAACGAGTATTAAAAATGGGAATCTTTTAATACCTCGGCTTTACTTAATGTGCATTTGAGGAAAATGTTTAAGTTAACTGGGCGTCGAGAATGGGGAATCTCTTAATGACTCTTTACTGAATGTTTTGTGAGAAAATCGTTAAGTCAAAAGTATATTAAGAATGGGGAATCTCTTAATATGTGTGTTTGCTTAAGTTTTGTTTGAAAGTCATTAAGATAAATCGGTATTAAGAACGGGGAATCTCTTTAATGACTTATTTATTTAATGTTGTTTTGAAAGTCGTTTAAGTTAAATGGGTATTAAAAATGGGGAATCTTTTAATATCTGCATTTGCTTAGCGATTGTTGTGGATGGAGTCTGTGTATACTCATGCATTTCATTCTGGTAAATTTTGTTGACCCGTGATAGGTGACACCTTGGTAAACTGTACTGACCCGTGATAGGTGGTACGTTTACGATTTACGTTTTTGGTGAATTGTGCTGACCCGTGATAGGTGGCACCTCGGTAAACAGTACTGGTCTATGATAGGCGGTACGTTTACGATTCCTGCTTTTTCTTTTAGTAAATCGTGTTGACCCGTGATAGGTGACACCTCGGTAAACTGTACTGACCCGTAATAGGTGGTACATTTATGATTTACGCATTTTAGTAAATCGTGCTGACCCGTGATAGGTGGCACCTCGGTAATTGGTACTTTGGCCTGCGATAGGCGGTACAATTATGATTTACGGCCCTTCGAGGAGGGTTTTGGTTTGGAATTCCGAGTCCATGCATCTTGGCATATACCCATTGCATTAGGGTGCTTGGCACGCGAGTCGTATTTGATTTGAGTGTATGATTGAGTGATTTGAATTTTGATTTATCGTGGTAATTGCGTTGAAAATGCTAAGTGTTATGTGTTGATTATTGTGTGTAAGTATGATGGTATCGAGATCCCAATTGCCGTGGTAATCGCGTAGGAATTGCTAAGTGTTAGGTTGTGAACTGGATTAGGAATGACTTGGGTTAATTCATGAATTTTTGGAAAAATGATCAGGGAAATCGATTTCACAATCGATTGGATGGAAAGTCAGGGACTTGGCCAAATGGACAAAATCGATTAGCCAATCGATTTTGTAATCAGTTTCTCGAAAATCATTTACGAAATCGATTGCCCAATCGATTGGGGGCCTAAGTCAGGGACTCATCCATATTCGACCAAATCGATTTGGAAATCGATTGGCTTAAAACCTGGGGGCTCAATACTCACTCAATCGATTGCCAAATCGATTGATTCAGCCTAGGATTCTGTTTTCATTAAAAACCTTCACCCCAATCGATTTCCCAATCGATTGGCTCAGTGAAAATCCTCAGTTTGAGTTAGATGATTGATTACTCATTAACTTATCCATGTCTTGATTTGTTATGTGTTAATTAGGAGTTTTAGAACTTCGTTTTACCTTCATTTTAATTGGCAATGTATTGTATGAACTTTTCGCATATTGAGAATCCTGTTTAGGTGCATGCTTAGTTGAAAAGTTGTTTTGAGCATTAAAAACTTAATTGCTATGTGTTAACTGTTAATTTTTGGTTGGTGACCCTTTACAATTATTGTGGAAATCTGGGCTTTGCCCTCAGATGAGAGCCAGGACGGTCCTACCGGTTCGTACCCTACGGACGGGAATGGAGATGGGAACGCTTGACTGCAGTTACGTTAGGAGGATCTCACGGGGCGCGTGGAGATACTTAGGGTGTATAGCTTTTTGGTAGGATGATCAGATTAGGATGATGTATAGGGACTAGGTGTCCTTCTTTTTGGATTGGAGTATTTTTAGTTTGGATAACTGTACTTTTACTAATATTATCAGTTTGACATCATCTTGGAATGGGTTCCATGTACCATTTGATGTTGTGTAAATGTTTTGGATTTATAATTGGAGAAACTTTTCCGCTGCTTGTAAATTATAATGACTCAATTATTCATCCAAAGGCATTTCCTGATTTAATTCTTTGTTTGTTTTTAATTACTTTTGAAAAAAAAAAATACCCTCGCTTTGAAAAACGGGGTGTTACACTTTACTTCGTTACTTTTATTGATGATTTTTTCAGGAAATTACGAGTTTATGCTTTGAAGACAAAAGACAAAGTGTTGGAGAATTTCAAATAATTTCATGCTTTGGTTGAGATGCAGACATGCAAGAAGCTCAAACGTGTTCGTACTGACAAAAGTGGTGAGTATGGTGGACCTTTTGGTGTCTATTGCAAATAACAAAGTATAGCACATGAATTGAACACTTTTTGAAGATGGTGAGGTGTATGCTCTCTGATGATAAGTTGCCTGAAGATAAGTCGCTTTGAATACTGAGTTACTAGACAAGGTATGGTTTGACAAGAATGTTAAGTATGATACTTGAGAGTCTTTGGTTGCAAGGTTTTTGTGCATATTCCGAAGGATGAAAGATCCAAGTTCGATGCAACGTTAAAGCAATGTATCTTCATTAGTTATGGTGAGGATGAATTTGGGTACATGTTGTATGATCCTATAGATAAAAAGGTTATCATAAATCGTGATGTAGTGTTCATGGAAGACCAAACTATTGAAGACATATAATAAGGTGGAGAAGACTACACCTGAGAGAGATAACATCTTGGTTGATGGTGATCTAGTTCGGTCACATATTCTTGATTTGGATACTACTGATGGTCTACAACATTTTTGCCCTACTACAACGCATAAAAACCGTTGCTTAACGTAAAAAAACCGTTGTTGTAATCTACGAGAACGGTTTTCTGTCCGTGGAGAACTAGGCGTTGCATTTGCCTTACGCAACGATTTTTTTTTTTGAAACAACAACGTTTTTAAAAACTGTACTGGTAGCTACCTCTAACAGGACGGTTTTTCAAATTGACAACGACAATAGTTTTATGATGTTGCCAAATTAAAACCATTCTTGTAGATTCCTTTTTCAATTAAATTATGACAACGCTTTAAAACCGTTGTAAAAAATAACTTTTTTAAAATAAAAAAAAAAACATCTTAAACCCAATTTTAATAAAATATCCAGAATAAGATTCGCATTTTTATTTTTCAGGAAAGTTAGTCTTGCAAGTAGAATTCCACCAGAGTAAATGCAAAAGCTTATTATGCATTACCCTCAATAACGTCCTAAAAGCTTATTATGCATTACCCGCAAAACAAGAGTAAACACAATTATTCCAATAAAATTTTCAAGCAATCGAATTCGAATACAAAACAATTTGCAAATGCTTAGGAACAATTAAATTAGAGATGCAAATACAATCTTACAATTTAATACCTAATAACAACGGAAAAATGTTCAAAAAAATATATTTTTAGGATATTATTAAAATAATTGAAAACAGTATCATTCTTTTATTTAGGGCATTCTTATTTCCCTAAGTTTTAGGCCAACCATCCTGCAATAGATACCAAGCTTCACCGGTCACAAACAACACACAAAGTAATTCAGAATCATTGGATGAAGATTAGACGATTCAATTTTTGAGCTAAAAAAATTAGATTTAAAAAACAACTAACAACATATGAGATGTTTGATCTTCATCCAATAATTTTGATTTCACTAACTGCAATGATTTTGGTATTTGCGAGAAATCCATTTGCAAGCTCCTAGCCATAGTTAGAAACCATAACTAATGTGTCTGGGGAAACATCTGTTGTGGGAAATAATTGGATTATTTCTTTGAAGTCTTCCACTGAATGGTGCTGAACATGCCAATCTCTTTCTGGGACATATTGCCTAGCCATTATGGATGCCCGATATTCCGCTATCAATTCGCTTAATGCAACACTGCATCTTATGAAGAGATCAGCAGGAGAAAGCCATGAATCAGTCCTAGATGACAGAAGAGAGGGAGAGCACACTCACCTAAAGACAAATAAGAAAAAACATAAGAAGAAAATTACGTGTCTAAATTGCTTTTATTAAGTTAATTTTGAACATATTGTTTATTTCTCCTAGTAAATAGAACATCAACTTATAAATAAATAAATAAATAAATAAAAGATGCTAACATCAAAGTTAGCTCACTCCAAACTGCCCAGCAAACAAAATTTCACAAAATTCCTCGTTACAAAAGCATACGAGAACGGAATAAAGGAGGGTAAGTGCAACAAAATCCACTGCTCCAACACTGCATAATAAAAGGAACATTTATATGAAAAGCTTTAAAAAGTTTGTAATAAGAACCGATAACAAGATGGTTCATTGTGTGTAGTCGAAAACCAACATTATCTTTATCTACAAATATTCTTACTAAGTGATAATTTTTTTAGGGCCAGAAAAATTTAGGTAGAATGACATTCACAATTATGCTATCACAAGCATATTCACATACCCACCTCAAAGAACTACACATATAACTTGTTAAGGAAAACAGTTACAGAAATAAGGAAAGCAGAAGTGAAACTCAAGACAGACTTGCCACATAGAGCAATGGTCCCTGCTTAAACTTCACGTGGTATGAAAATGAGATTGGCTTTGGATATTGTCTCCAGGCCCTCTTATAAATCCACTAAAACATAATAAAAAGTAAATTATTGCAAAAGACTAGTATGTTAAAAAATAATAATTAGCAAAGCAAAGAATATTTAAGACAAATAACTTTGACATTATAATAAGTGGAAAAAAATGACAAAAAAACAAAACCAATAATTGGAGCATTTTCAACATAGAACTCACACTACGCAAAAAATGACATTTTATAGCGCATCTTTTACAGCGCTTATTAAATACAAGTGCTGTTGTAGAATTTTTTAAAAATAACGGAGGATACAACAACGTTTTTTTGACAAGCGCTGTTGTAGGGTCATAAAGGGTCACATAGCGCTTGCACATAATGCTTACAAACCTAACAAAAAGCGCTGTAAATTGAAGCGCTCTTCCATAGCTTTTACAACGCTTTTTGAGCGCTTTAAACACAAGCGCTGTAAAATGTAGCGCTCCCACCTTATGTTACATGGCTTTTAAAGCGCTTTTTGTGAAAGCGCTGTAAAATACATGCGCTTTCATATAATTAAATGACCTATTAGAGCGTTTTTTATACAAGCGTTGTAGAAGGCTTGCGCTTTAAATAAAAATCATTCAATTTAAATAAATAAAAACAAATTTAAAACAAATTTAATACGTTGTCCTAACCCTACGAATCCTCGCAACCACATGAAATTGATTCAATTGATGATGATTTATATCTTAGAGATGATCATGATGAGGGAATTTGGATTAATCCATCCACTGCAAGAAATTTTGAGTTTTGCGACAAATGGATTGCGATGGGTGCCAAAAAAGTGCCGCAGCTCCCTCTTTGCGACACTTCCTACGACGGTGCTAAACAACCGCCGCTGCATTTCTAAGCAAAACCAAGAGACGCTAGTTTTTTTTCCAATCCCGCGTCCCATTTTTTGCAAGTCCCGCTCTCTAAAATTCTTCTCATATCTCTGCAACCCTTTTCTCCAAAAACCAAAAACCCCTTTCTCCCAAATTTTTTTCCTACAAATTTCCCAAACCCCTCGATCTCCCTATGGGGAAGTTTGATCTCTCCATATCTAGAATTGAAGCAATTTCTCTTCTCTGCGGTAAGCTTCATGACATTTATCTTTTATGCGATCGAATGCTTGGTGTTGGTTGATAGTGAATCTCATTAGTTAAGCATTTTATTTGTGTTCTTGTTTACAATATGATTTTCTTCATTACAAAGGGTTTGCGACACCTAACTTACAAGAAATTTTCTTCAAAACCGTGATTTCCAAAGTCTCGGCGTTCTGATTTGCTTCCCTCAAATCTCTCAAGTCCCTAAAACCTCAATCTCCCCTAAATATCCCGGCTCTCAAAATTTCACTTTTATCTCTTACTAGCTTTCCATTCGATCTCCGTTTGTTGCAACCTATGGTACGATTTCCTTTCCGTTGTTAGGGTTTTGATTACACTGTTCTAAGGGTGCTGATTTTTTGCTTTGAATGCCATTTCTGTGAAACAAGAGGAGAACGGTCGCATGTAGTGTTACCGAATGACGAGGTACTTTCAGTTTTCTGTGTATTGTATCTATTTCAACTTATTTTCTGTTTTATGATATTTATATTCTCTTCCATTTATGTTCTTTTTTTTTGCGTTTTGGTATTTTCATTTGCATTCATTTATCAATTTGTGTTCTCTTCTAAACACACTTATCACTATGGATAGAATATGTTAGCTAAGATTAGAGATACAAACTTATATACAATCCCAAATTTTAACCAAGCATATTAGTTTTACAACCTCTCATTTTGCCCATGTTTAGAATATGTTAGTGTATGGGTTAGTTTTGTATACACTGATAATGGTGAGTTGATGTTTCAAGTGTTTAAAGTTATGATCATGAAACAATTTGCAACCTATCATGTCTCTGTTTAATGGTTATTCCATTTGTGAAGTTGGCAAGGATGCAACTGGTATTGCTGGTACTTTTTCTTTCTCTATGTGTCATGGATATTTTTATCACATGGATGCAGCTGGTATTGCTGATACTTTTTCTTTCCCCAATGTACGTTTCATAAATTAATTTTTTTTAAATAAAAAAATTGAGCATATAAGAATTTGATGTTTATCCTTTGAATATTAACTCTTTATTCTGTTGTGAACAATAGACCCACATTTAGGAAAATTATCATAAATGGGTCAACATAAAATGTTCTCAAGATTGCCATATATTTATTCACTATTGAACTGCTTGTGGTTTGGAACACCTTTTATATCACCTAATAATGTGTTGGTTACAATTGTTAATTCAATTGGAGTAGCTTTTCAGTTTGTGTACATTGTTATGTTCTTAGTGTATGCTGAGAAAGCAAGAAAGATTGGTTAATTTATTGATACTATGGAAATTTATAACAAATTTTACATAAAACATAGGTTTGTTAATTGTTACTGATATGTGCTATTGTATAATGTCATTTGATAGGTGAGAATGTTTGGATTATTGCTGGCAGTTTTGGGAATATTTGGGATCATACTAGTTGGGAGTTTGAAAATAACCTATAGTTCCATGCGCCGAATGTTTGTTGGATTCTTGAGTTGTGCTTCTCTGATTTCAATGTTTGCCTCTCCATTGTTTATAATCGTAAGTTTTACACTTCCTAGATATATCAAATGTAATACTGAGTTTTACTAGTTTTCAAGTTTGGTGAAATTATTTATCTATATAATTTAACAGAAATTGGTCATTCGCACGAAGAGTCTCGAGTTTATGCCATTTTGTCTTTCGCTTTCCACATTCCTAATAAGCGTCTCGTTCCTTCTTTGTGGGTTGCTCAGTGATGATGCTATCTTTTATGTAAGAGTCTTTTTTTAGCTCATTTTTTCTGTTTCTTTCTGAAATATTCATTTTAGTTTCGGGAACTTAGATGTTTATTCTATTGGCTTATATTTGTATACCTACATTTGTGTTTGATATTTTAGGTGCCAAATGAGATAGGTACTGTTTTGGCAATCATACAATTGATATTGTACTTCTATTACAAGATTTCATCTAGTAATGAATCTAGAGACACCTTGATAATGTCATGTGGATAATCTGCATTGCCGAGATCTGACAAAAGCAAAGGTGAACGCAAATTTTATGATTAATACAACACTAATTTGGATTACTAATGAGAAGCATTGATGATTAATACAACACTAGTAGACACAACATAACTAGAGCTAGAGTTCCATGGCATTGAGAAGAATGAAAGTGATAAGGCTTTACTCTAAGGTCTCTTAGGATTGTAAATAGAAGCCTATTGTTGTGTTTTTTGCCTTTACTTGAATTGCTAGTTGAACTTGTGTGGTAGGTAAAGTTGTGAAAATTGATAAAAAAGGTAATTTGTTCTAAAGGTTGGTAGTCTTTTTTTTTTTTATTGTAGTCTAAGTTACAGACTCTCATCTCTTTCTCGATCTTGATTCGATTTCATTCGCGAATTTTTTTCTTGCAACGTTTTAAATTTTTAGGAATTTTTCAGAGTTAGATTCACTGATTTTGGATCTCATTTGAGTGCTGTTGTTCATTTTCACTTGGTAAGTTTTTGATCTCGTGACCTACATATTGTTAATTTGTTAGTGATTGTTGCTTTTAGGTTTTAGTTCCATTTTACAATGAATTTCATTGATTGTTGAGATATTGGATATCAAGAAAGCATACGACTCCTATCAATAATTTCAGCTTTGACTTTGGTTCTTCAAATATTTCAGCCTTAGAAGAGTTCCTTTCCTTCTAATTGTCTTCTCCTATATTAAATTGTCATGTAGTCATTCAATTCAAGTTTGAACTATTGTTTACCAAGTGCCCCGTTGGTCCTAAACAACATCAGTGTTTCCTAAAGGACCTTTGATTACATTAGACCTACTTTCCCTTTTCATAATACTAAATTTTTAGTTTTAGATTTTACATGAAAATTGAATTTTATATTTATGTTTATATGTCTATGCATGTCCTTTGTTAAGTGGACTACTTTCTTCAAAGACACCACCTTATTATGTTTTAAATTTGATTTAATTGCAGCATTTACTTCAAGCAAGAAATGTTGTTATCTCTTATAGGACTATAGAATGCTGAAAAAAAGGATAACATTAGGCAGTTAAAAAATATACGACAAGAAATCTGTTTTTTGTCAGACATAGGACAGATACAATGGTAACTATTCTTTTGTTGCGTTGTCATTTGTTTTCTATGTTTAGTTTTTTTATGTCATTTGTTATCATTGCAGGAGAAGGCTGATAAAAATGCGGCAAATAGAGAAAAGCTAACGATCCTTCATACATTAGGCTCTAAGACACTTGCAAGAAAGAGGGATGAGTTGGTAGGATGCACTCAAAATATAGTAGGGGTGAAATGTATTCAATTTGTCATAAAAAATCTGATGGGTCATTTGTCAATGACGAAGCCAAGGAAAAATATGTAAGTGTAAATAATAGAAGTGTTATGTAATGTAACTATTTGTTACAGACCACCTTATAAATCAAAGATGCAATTGTTAGTTTTGGTAATAGTGAGTTGCAAACCTATAAAAATTACTTATTTGTTTGGTAATAGTGAGTTGCAAAGTTAGACATTTCTGTTACAGAGAGAAATTTAGTTTGCTTTATCTGTTTGCGCAAGAACAATTGCAAACAGGTAAAATTGTTTTCATAGTAAACCTATTTAAAAAATCTTGTGAGAATTGTTTGTCTTTGATAAAAAATATCAATTGTGTAAAGATTTCTTATAGCTATAAGAGAAATTTAGATAAGAAAACTTCCAGTTTACTAAAGAGAAAATTGACGACCTCAACCTGTATTGGTATTACCGCAATCAGAAGAACCCTATGAAGTTTATTGTGATGCATCTCACCAAGGGTTGGATGTTGTTCTGATGCCAACACAAGAAAGCTGGTGCTTATGCCTCGAGACAATTGAAGATTCATGAGAGGAACTATCCTACTCATGATTTGGAGCTCGCCCGCGGTTGTTTTTCGCATTAAAGATCTGGAGGCATTATCTTATGGTGCACGTTCACCGTGTTCAGCGACCATAAAAAGCTTGAAATATTTTTTGATCAGAAGGAGTTGAACATGCGCCAGAGAGACGGTGGATGGAAACTCTTAAGGATTTTGATTTCCACACTGCAGTACCACCCTGGGAAGGGCCAATGTAGTGGCTGATGCGTTGAGCAGAAGAAGTGTATCGGTGTCTTCACTAATTATGGCTTAGACAACAAGAGTTGTGGGAAGCTTTTAGAGACTTGCACTTGAACGTAGAGTTTGCACCGGAATTTTGAAATTCGGAATGATTAAGGTCTCGAGTGGATTATTGAAGACATTGCGAATTCTCAGGATGACGTCTTAATTCAAGAGAGAGGAATCTAATAGTACAAGGAAGACGACTGAGTTCAAGATCGGGACAGATAATGTTTTGCGGTGTAATGGTAGGATTTGTGTACCAGCCCATTACAGATATGCGGAAAACTATTCTAGAAAGGCGCATAAGAGTAAGCTGAGTATTCATCCTGGGGCAACAAAGATTGTATCAGGATTTGACAGAATTATTGGTGGCCAGGAATTGAAGAAACATGGCGGAATATGTTGTCCACTTGTCTAACTTGTCAGAAAGCGAAGGTGGAACATCAGCGACCTGCTGGAATGTTGCAACCTTAGATATTCCTGAATGGAAGTGGGACAGCATTTCCATGGTTTTCGTAACCGGATTCCAAAGACAAGGAGAAAAGAATGATTCCATATGGGTGATAGTGGATCGACTACTAAATCTGCTCACTTTTTGCCGGTAAGGACCACTATAAGGTAGATAGCTAACGGAGATCTACATTGCGGAAATTGTGAGGTTACACGGTCGGTACCATCGAGCATTGTATCAGACCGTACCCGAAGTTCACATCGCACATTTTGGGGAGCATTACACGAAGCTTGGGAACGAAAGCTACGATTGAGCTCAGCTTACCATCGCAAACGGACGGGCAGACTGAAAGGACAAATCAGTCCTTGAAGATCTGTTGAGGGCATGTTTTAGATGATAGAGGAAGTTGGATTGATGTACTTCCGTTGATTGAGTTACTTACAACAATAGTTTCCACGCGAGCATGGGAATTGGCACCATATGAGGCTTTATATGGCGCAAGTGTCAAACGCCCTTGTGTTGGTATAAGGACGGTGAGAATATGATTGTCGGACCAAGATGGTGCAACAGACCACAGCTAAAGTAAGGAAGATCAAGGAGAAATGAAGACTTCACAAGATCGCCAGAAGAGTTCGCGGACAAGCGTCGCAGACTTTTGGAATTCGAACAGGTGACCATGTATTTCTGAGAGTCACACCTACTACTGGAGTAGGTAGAGCCTTGAAATCGAAGAAGTTGACTCCGAAATCATTGGACCATATCAGATTTCTGCACGAATTGGCCGGTTGCTTATCGGATTGCATTACCTCCAATACTGTCCCAATATTCATGACGTGTTTCATGTGTCACAATTGAGGAAGTATCTCGCAGATTCCATCTCACGTGACGAACCAGACACAATCCAGCTAGGGATAACCTGTCGTTCGAAGTACCGCCCGTGAGAATTGACGACAGGAAGATTAAGCGGTTGAGACCAAGGATGTTCGTTAGTCAAGGTGATCTGGAACCCAATTACTGGAGATGCACTTGGGAAACTGGAGAGCAAGATGGGGGACAACACCCAGAGTTATTTATCGATGCATAGTTTCGAGACGAAACTAATTTTAGGGGGGAGTAATGTAAGACCCAAATTTTAAAGTACCTTTTATTGTATTTTGGATTTTTGGCTCGGAGGCTTTAAGCCAAAGTTAATAATATTTTTGGAGTTTTATAATCAAAAAGATATTTCGATGCCAATTTAGAATTTCTCGTCGATAAATAAATTGAATTTAACTGCGGTAAATACTTTACGGTATTTAAGGCGTTTGTGAAACGGTAATTAATAAATATCTAGATTTTGAGATATTTGTTAAGTTATATTTTTTTTTTATATATATGTTTGCTGTGAGGGAAAAGAAAGGAAAACTAGAAGGAAGAGAAAAGGAAGAAAATAGTATATAAAGGAAAGGAAGGAAAAGGAAGAAAGGTAAAACAAGGAAAGAAATTGAAAGGAGAGAAAATAGAATTTTCCATCTCCTTCCTCAGTCACGCAAGAAAAACCAATTTCCATCCTCCTCCATTTTTCGTTTTCGTTGCTTCCTTTCCTTCAAAACTAGTGACCCAAGGTTGGGTGAGGGTTAGATCAAGGTTTTCGTAAACTCCACTCTTCCTCTTTGATCCGAAAACGAAGAAATACGGTTTTTGAGATCCAAACACAAACTCCTCCGTTTCTCCTAGATCCAAACCTCTTTTCTCGAAGAGATAGAAGGAAAGTTGCTCACCTCCGTGCTACGGTGCTATGGCACTACTTTGGAAAGCGGCGTTGCAAGCGGATTTTACCGGAATTTCTCGCGGAACCGGAAACTCTCGATAAAGCTAACTTTGAGGTAAAGGCTCCTTTCAAATTCTAGATTGCATTTAGGGGACTTATCTGTAGTTGTGTGGGAAGGAAATTTTAGGGTTAAATGTGTCGATTTGGGAAAAACCAAACTAGTGCGTTACGGGTAAACCCTAAGAGTTAGGTTTTGTTTATAGTGATGAATGTTTCGTGGTAAATGAATTTGAATTGTCATTGTGTATGATATGGTGAAATGAAACTTGATGTTTGTTAATGGTGTGGTTGTTGTGAATTATGGTTTGAATGTGAAAGTAGGTTGAATTGTTTCTGTGGAATTTGAAAACCATTAGAGTTAAACGAGTATTAAAAATGGGGAATCTTTTAATACCTTAGTTTACTTAATGTGTATTTGAGGAAAATGCTTAAGTTAACTGGGCGTTGAGAATGGGGAATCTCTTAATGTCTCGGTTACTTAACTATCGTTTTTGAAATCGTTTCGGTAAATGAGTATTAAGAATGGGAATCTCTTTAATGACTCGTTTACTGAATGTTTTGCGAGAAAACCGTTTAAGTCAAAGTATATTAAGAATGGGGGAATCTCTTAATATGACTGTTGCTTAACGTTTTGTTTTGAAAATCATAAGTTAAATCGGTATTAAGAACGGGGAATCTCTTAATGACTTATTTAATTAATGTTGTTTGAAAGTCGTTTAAGTTAAATGGGTATTAAAAATGGGGAATCTTTTAATATCTGCATTTCCTTAACGGTTGTTGTGAATGGAGTCTGTGTATGCTCATGCATCTCATTTGGTAAATTGTCGACCCGTGATAGGTGGCACCTGGTAAACTGTACGGACCCGTGAAGGTTGTTACGTTTGCGATTTACATTTAGTAAATCGTGTCGACCCGTGATAGGTGACACCATGGTAACTGTACTGACCCGTGATAGGTGGTACATTTACGATTTATATTTTTGGTGAATTGTGCTGACCCGTGATAGGTGGCACCTTGGTAAACTGTACGGACCCGTGATAGGTTGTACGTTTGCGATTTATATTTAGTAAATCGTGTTGACCCGTGATAGGTGACACCATGGTAACTGTACTGACCCGTGATAGGTGGTACATTTACGATTTCCGTTTTTCTTTTAGTAAATCGTGTTGACCCGTGATAGGTGACACCTCGGTAAACTGTACTGACCGTGATAGGTGGTACGTTTATGATTTACGCATTTTAGTAAATCGTGCTGACCGTGATAGGTGCACTCTCGGTAATTGGTACTTTGGCCTGCGATAGGCGGTACAATTATGATTTACGGCCCTTCGAGGAGGGTTTGGTTTGGAATTCCGAGTCCATGCATTTTGGCATATACGCATTGCATTAGGGTCCTGGCACGCGAGTCATGTTTGATTGAGTTTATGATTGAGTGATTCGAATTTTGATTTATCGTGATAACTGAGATGAAGGTGTTAAGTGTTATGTTTGTTTATTGTGTGTGAGTATGATGGTTATCGAACCTTCGTGTGTCTGTAGTAATCGCGTAGGAATTGCTAAGTGTTAGGTTGTGGACTTGATTAGGAATGACTCTAGGTTATTCATGAATTTTTGGAAACTGATCAGGGAAATCGATTCCCAATCGATTGGATGAAAGACAGGGGCTTGGCCAAATGAACAAAATCGATTGCCAATCGATTTTGTAAATCAGCCTTTTAAAATCCCTTTCGAAATCGATTGCCCAATCGATTAGGCCTTAAGTCAGGGGCTCAGGAACCAATCAATCGATTTACCAATCGATTGAATTCAGCCCAGGATCCCGTTTCATTTAAGAATCCCTCACCAAATCGATTAGGAAATCGATTGGCTCGAGACCAGGGCTCAGGAACAATCAATCGATTTACCAATCGATTGAATTCAGCCCAGGCCTCTGTTTCCATTAAAAATCTTCACCCCAATCGATTGCCCAATCGATTGGTCAGTGAAAATCCTCATTTTTAGTTGTATATGATTAATTGCTCATGAATCTATCCATGTTTTGTTTTATCATGTGTTAATTAGGAGATCGAGAACTGCATTTTTCCTTCATTTTCATTGGCAATGTAATGTATGAACTTTTTGCACATTGAAAATCCTGTTAAGATGCATGCTTAGTTAAAAAGTTGTTTTGAGCATTCAAAAACTTAACTGCTATGTGTTAACTGTTATTTTCTGGTTGGTGACCCTTTACACTATTGTGGA
>PGTU02003680.1:0-44179 GCA_002896215.2 Cicer echinospermum
TTGATACTCTGATGACTAATAATGACCTATTAAAATGACTCTGATATTGTTACATAGCATGTGTACTTATGCTCTGATGCTCTGATATTCTGATATTATGATCTGATAATGGTACCTATGATGCTATGAAAATATATCTGTTGTTAATATTATATCTTGAAATGCTCAACTCAAGTTAAAATTGTATGCTTGTCACTTATGCAAAAAGGGGGAGATTGTTGGACTATAGTCCTCTTAATCCTAATTTTGACATAATTAACAAACATACAATGTTCATACATCATATGATAAATCTAACATTTTAACTGAGTAAGATTTCAGGAACAACAACTCAACCCTACATACTTGAGACAATTGCTTGGAACTCAAGAAATCAACAAAAGTTGGAATGGTTACTAAGCAAATCGATTAGGCAATCGATTCTGTAAAAGGGTTGTATGAAAAAGTATAGTCTGTGATTATATAATCGATTAGGCAATCGACTGGCACAATCAATGATAATAATTGTGCAAGTCAGAGACAAGCCGTTTAGCATGCTAATCGATTGGCACATCGATTGTGCAAATCACAAAGACTAAAAGTTGATTGAAACAAATCGATTGAGGAATCGATTGGGCAAGTCACAGGGACAATCCATTTACTAGGCTAATCGATTGACAAATCGATTGCATAAATAATATTTCAAAAGTAACATAACCTGTGACAAACACAATCGATTGGACAATCCATTGTGAAAAATTCAATCATGACAAGTTTGGTATCAATCGATTAGGAAATCGATTGAGCTAAACCAACTGGTAAAGTCTTTTCAGAAACATACTACCAAATCGATTGGCACTCCGATTAACGTGGAATAAGCTAAGTTCCGGTTTTAAACACAATCGATTGGTAAATCGATTGAAACAAAAATTTAAAGTTACAAGGAACACTCAGTATATGGCCAAATCGATTATGTGTATTATTGTATCGATTATGTGACTTAGTGAATCGACTAAGTAATCGATTGTTTTTGATTTCATTGTTGAAACAAAACACCTGATATCGATTATGCAATCGATTCATATATAGTCTACACATAATTTTCTGAAAAGTGTATTAAAAGAATCGATTAGGAAATCGATTAGTTTATATAGTTTCAAGATTCAAGAAAAACAAGACTTGCGATAATCGATTGGCAAATCGATTAAGCCCGTTTTATCACATTAATGAGTCGAGTGAGAAATCGATTTATATGTTGTTTTTCAGAAACTATATAAAGAGTTTTCAATCTTTTTCTTATCAGGAACACTGAAGAACTCTTTAAGAACTTTTTGATAACATTCTGATATTGCTGTGTTTTCCGATCCCAAGGACCCAAAAGATTATTCATAATCCAATAAGAGAGCTGAAAAAAAGGAATTCTTGATGAAGAAAAAGAGAATGATCTCACAACACTCAAATGAAACAACCAGATTCTTGTGTTGAGATACATTGATAGAGAATTGAAGACCAAACTCTGTACTTCTTTTATATCTTTCTGTAAACAAAGTTTTGTAAAAGAAACAACGTGCAAAATCCAGTGGGAAAAACTGGGAGTTAATCTTCTTTGGTGAGAGCCTCATCAGAAGAACTGTGTTGTGATCTTGGAAGGTTGGAGATAAACTCTGGGATACAGTGGCTGTGTAATGAATAGAGAGAGAGAGTTTTAAATTGATAGGGCCGAGGAAGCGCTGAACATATGTAAAACACACTAGAAGATTCTATTGAAATATAAGGCGAAATCGTTTAATTTTCGGATTGGACGTACGGTCGTCTGAACTTGACGACTGAAATAGTATAAAATCACGGTGCACTACTCTACTAACCCTTACTCTTTATTTCCTATTACACTGTATGATTGTATGCTCGATCTTGATTGTATGCTAATTGTATTTATGTTTAATATTGTTTTAATTTTTAAAGACGTCATATTCTGTAATAACGAGGTCATTAATATATCACATAAGTAAATACACAAATCAAGTAATGTTATGCATGCTCTTATACTCTAGACTCCTCCTCTTTTCTTTCTACCAGTCTACTTTGAAGTACTTGGTTAGGGTTTGATACTATCCACCACGCAAGTGGACGGACAATTCAAATTCCATGTCCTCATAGATCCCCTCACTCAACCCGAGGACACATAACGTGACAGTCTGAAGGTAAACGTGTATTGCATGGTAAGCTCCCGACATTTGGGAGTCTACTCTAAGTAAATTAGGAATTCCCCACCCGAATTACTCCAAGGTCTAACAATCTTCCATAAGGCTCAACAGGCAGACCGCCACGATCAGGCTCATTCAGTTGTACTCCGCCATAATCACTAGGCTTGTCAGACCCTACTATATGATGACCAAAAATCTCCACTTCAAAAATTATCAAACACACTTACTTTCTCCCTCTGCTAGTTACTATACTCCATAGAGAACCTCCTATTGCACGTTCAAATTCTTCACTTCTCAATTAAACACCAATTGCATTCAGTATCATCAAGTCGGTACTATCATAAGTCAAGGAGTACACTCGTCATTCAGATTCCATACGTCATACATTACATTAGAATTTATCATCATAATACTCATCTCAAACAATAAAGGACTCACTCACATATCAAAAATAATACTATATTCATTCACACCACACTACATCAATTGCAAGAATATAATTCAATCATCTATCTTTCGATATATCATATATCAATATCAAGGATAGATATAAACAAAGCACAGAATGCATCAAATACACTATTCTACAATAATTCAACTATCGCACGATCTTCAAAAATCAAATCAAACAACATCCTATAAAATATTCTAATTCATACTTTAACCTCACAAAATTCAAGTTTGCTCATTAGTCAATTATTACTCAAAGGGCTTTTGGTATACGTAGCGAGCCCCGAATGAATTGTGGGAAATACGGTATTCCCGTTCATCTCACTTAATTTATACTCATGCATTCGAACTCACTCTCACCCCATACCTCAATTTGATGCTTTCATAAGATATAAGGACCATAATGATTTTCAGCAACCATGAGATGTCGACAACACGCAACGAACGAGTCCAAAAGCATCGATGAATTTGCAGAGTCAATGAAACATCTGATAATTTACGCGGACTATAAAAATCAATGTCACATAATTAATAAAAATATTAAGAGAATAAACATATTCGAAACAAAGTGAAACCAGTGATCAGAAAAGGCCTCACCGAAGTGTTGGAGCACCGACAGAGTCCGACATCAACTTCCCCGAAACAGACGAATGATTAGTGCTTCTTGAAGGTTTCGACGAGAGGAATCTAAAAACGATATCAGTTTTTCAAGACGATGAACGTGTTGTCCGGAATTCAAGAAAATAGCCACGACAATGGTGGAAACCCATTTTTTAAAATGTAACGGTTGGCGATTTCGAGCATAGGTAACGAAAGAGAGTGTTTCGTGGAGTTCAAATATGGTCTTGGTTTTCGTTTGTGATAGTCATGGTGGCCGAAATCTTGATCCAAAGGTGGTGATGTGATTTTTGGCAAAGAGGAATAGGGCATTTAAGTTTGCGATTCAAGTTGAAAATGAAAGAAGAGATCACAACTATCACAAATGTGGTCTCGATTTTGCACAACACCCACTATAACGATCATAATTGAAGAGAGAAGATAGAGAAGAAATAGGAATGGCGGCAAGGGTATATACGAAGAAGAAGAAGATGGCTCCGTCTTCCTTTTCCTTTTTATTATATTATTTTATGTTTTCATTGTTATTATTATTATTATTTTATTATTTTTTTTTTTTTTTATATTATTTATTTTATTATTATTATTATTATTCTTATTTTATTTTATTTTATTTGTTTACTTTTTTTTATTATTCATTATTAATTGTTACTCTTGTTTATGAACTTAACCCATAAAACACATTTTATTCCTTTCTTTTATTTTTTTTTTTATAAAACCAATAATTAGCAATTAATTCTTATACTTTATTTTTTTAATAAAATTCCATTACTAAAATATTACTAATATTTTGAAACTAATATTTTATAAAATAAAGTGATTAAAATAATTAATCTTTTAAAATACATTAATAACCAAGACTCTCATATTTAAAATAATTACTATAATTACATATTTTTTTTCATCCAAATACTCACATTGAATTACTACCATATGAGAGTATTCAAAATTATAAAACAAATAAATATAACATCTAAACTTTATATTAATTACTAAATGATAACAAATATATATAAAATCATAGTATCATAACAAAGATATAAAAATATAGGAAATCAATTGCAATTGTACTTGCTTCTCAAGATGATTATTTATCAACTAAATAACTAAAAATATAAATCAGTTAGAAAAAAAAATTGAAGTATAACTATGTGTACACTTAACATCATTCAAACTCACAAAAAAATATCACATTTACTAGATACATGCATATATACGTTAAATTGTCTAAAATCTTATTATTTAAATTATTACACTAAAATAGTATTATTTTTATAAACATATATAAAATAATATAATATTTGTTATTTATATCACACATTTAGTCTAATATATAATTAGTAGATCATAGAAAGGCCATATATAAAGAAAATTAATTCCAAAATTAATCAACATATATTTTAAAATAACCAAATCAATTATTTAAAATTCTATTTAATTTATGAAATAATTTATTATAAGATTTGGGGTGTGCACATGTATCTAGATTTGTGCAGTGTCTTGAAGCATTTGTAGAAATAACTATGTCCATAGACGCAGACATTTGTGAAATATAAATTGAGAAAAGTATTTTTTGGTGTTTCTTATGTAGAAATTATTAGTAAAGAGCAAACGTTAGAGTTTTTCTAACATCAAGAAATAAGTGATTCTACTATCTCCATTTATATATATATAAAAGATATTTCAAATAACTTTAGCTGAATGAATTACATTTTTGTTATTAATTAATCAATGACTTGATGTTATATTTTCATTCAATGAACTTGTATGAAAAATTGGTGTGTCTGCGTCAATTGATCAATTAATTCTCTTTTATATTTCCTTATGTAGTTGATCGATGTACTAATGGACAATAAAGATCTTTCGAAAAAATTGTTTATTATACCATATAATTTTGAGTTGGATATTCTTTCAAATTTAATTTATGGTATATTATTTTATCTTTTGTACTTAATTTGTTTATTGAATTTTTTTTAGGAAAAGCTAGATGCTGATTGTCATTAATGCCACAAATGATAAAAACTTTTCAAAATATTTTTGGACTAAATGTATCAATTTTAAAAATAAAATTTAAATAAAGATTAAAAGTAAATAAAAATATTTTTTAAGAATTAAAAAGTTGAAAATTACTTTTTAATAAACTATAAATAAAATTTTTAAATTTTATAGAAATTAAAATTTATTTAACTATTAATAAACTATATGCATATGGTTATGATCCTTATATCTTATTAACGTTGAACCATTGTCTGTCATTTTGGATAAATGATGGTTCCATAAATTAGTGCTCAAGGTATAGGCGCCAATAAAGGTGTTGGTAGAAAAGCTGGCAGAGGCTCAGATACTTGGGATACACAAGGATGAGTCCTAGTATTGTAGTCTAAGGTGCATTATAACCACAAAGTTTAAAGGCTTGTGAATGAAATCTAATCATTTTAAAGATTAAAAAAAATAATGATTAAATAAATTTATAGTTCTTATAAAATTAGGATTTTAAAAATTTAGTTTTTAAAAATATTTATTTACTTTTAATCTTTATTTTGATTTTGTAGAGACATTTTTTAGTGATTAAAGCATCAACTTTTTATAAAAATAAAATACGGACTAAAAGTGTAAAAAAAAAAAGTGATAAAAGGTTGATAAATCTTTTAAAGGGACTAAAAATAAAACTTTAAAGTTTTATAAGAATTTAAAATGTATATAACCAAAAAAAAATGATATTTTGCAGATCAAATCTTTGACTAAACAACAACTGCATAAAATAAACTTCACCAAGTTTTCTCTGTTTCTCTCTTTGTTCAAATAAACAAGGATTCACTACTTGCTTTGTGATATTGAAAAGCCCTTTCAAAATCTATAAATTTGTCCAACCAAACACCATTAATTGTTAATCATGATTTCAACAGGTGTAGTTTCTGTTCAATGTGTGTTTCATTGATGTGAAAGCAATTAATTATGGAAAAGTTGTGAACTAAAAGCTCATTGTGTGATTTACTGACAACAAGGAAATCTGCACAAAATCAGCACAATGATCCTTCACTGAATGCAACCTTATGTTTATAAGCCCTTTCATTCGGTGATTCTTAAGAAAGCTTAGATAGAAAACTAAAGAAACATCAGCTGCACCATTTGAGCAGTTTTGAATCAAGCAACAATACTAAACCGTAAATCAAAATTGGATGATAACGATACATGGATATTCAAAATCCTTCAATTGTCAATATTAAGATCTTAATTATGATAAGAACGGTAAATCAAGTAATGGGAATCTGGTATATTATTGAATTGAACAATGGTGAAAATAACATATACAAGTGATATAACCAGAATTGCAAAGATCCTATAGAGGAGAAAATCTCTTAACCAACCTTGATACTCAAACCCACTCAAGTGCTTCATATCCTGCTTGCGTGTGAAACATGAAAAATAACCAGAATCATGTCTCAAAAACTTGATTGTACCTCTATGAAAATTTGCTTCCATTTTGGTAAATCATATAAAAACAGAGGATGTGTTGTAACAGGAATTGATGTTGAAGTTTTGAAAAAACTTTGGTATTAATGTACATGGAAGTATATTTATATACATCTTCTTATGAATACTCACACTTTTTTCCTTATTTTAAATTCTCAAAGAGATAGTGGAGATATTTTATAAATTGGAAGGATGAACAATTGTTGCATCAACTATACAATCAAGTTGTATTTGTCTATTCTTATAAATAATTTTTAACTAAGTCTTATCTCGAAAATTTATTAAAGACAGAATCAATTTTACACAAGAACTTGTGTTTTGGTACAATATGTCTCTAGCTATATAGAACTGAATGGAATAAATAAATCAATCAAAATATTAAAAGGGCTTGCGAGAGAACGAGCAAAAAAATAAACTAAATGAAAAATCGATACATTTGATGGCTTGTGTTATGAGATTGATTCTTTTCACCTTAGTTTGATAGGTTTGCATAATAAACCACAAAGTTTATGGCTTGTGTATTGAGATTGAATTCTTTTCAGCTTACTGCTTATTTTTGTAAAGGATTAGGAGAGAGAATCACAATAGGAATGACTAAGGATTAATATTGAAAATTTTAAATGCGTCTATTTAAAAGTGCTAACAATTGCAAAACAAAAAACTCAAACATGCCAATATCTTGTTAGGAACTAAAAATATATATAAAACTTCTAGTAGAGTAGCAACTTTTTATGGTAATAATTTACTAAAAGTTGATACACCGAGCTATTCACCTCAAATGTATTCACTGTAGCCAAACTAGTTTAGAAGTCAACAAGAAGTATGTTAAACAACAGAGAATCATAAACTACAAGTGTATATTTGAAATAACAATACTGAAAGTAAAACTTGAGGCGAAGATGGGTAAATATATGTGTTCTAAATTCAATATGTGATTATTTAAGAAAAAAATAATATACCATCAATACCGATAGTTGGTTTATTTAAATGATATAGCACAAAATTGAACAAAATGTCATACATGATGAGGTCAAATAGAAATAAGTTGATCGTTAAAATATAATTTCCCAAAAAATTAAAAGGTATTCCACATTAAATTAGAGTTCATTAAGTAAAGGCAAAAGGATCGTTGTTACAATTAAAATGGAAAACTAGATGAGTTTGTAAATAGAAAAGTTAAATACAAAATGAAATTGATAAAGTAAAATTGATATTATTAGATAAGTTTCCTAATTAGCCAGATACTTGCAAACTTCTTCGAGGTAAACGTATGTTGCGTGGTAGCTCCCGACATTTGGAGTGCTACTTCCAAGTCACTAGGAATTCCCACCCAAATACCTCCAAGGTCTAACAATCTTGCTTAAGACTCGACAGCAGACGTCGCGATCTGCTCATTCAGTTGTACTTCCCAAATCTATAGGCTTCTCAGGCCCTACCTATATGATGACAAAATAATCTTCACTTCGCATTTCTCAATATTTAATTCTCCTCTCGTTGGCCTATGATACTCATTAAAACCGTCATCTCAAAAAACCAAATTGAACACAGTCTATTTCACCAAACTATGGTGTTACTTCAATATTTTCATCACAAATTCACAACATCACTATCATAATCATATCTCATCACATAAACTCATCACAAATTTATAGCATCACTATCATCAATCATACATCATTACATAGGTTTGTCACAAATTTATACATCGTTATACTTAATAACACATCATCATAATCACATAAATGTATCAAATTGAATCACTTTTATTATCACATCACATAAACATTGTCTAATCAAACATATATATAATTCATTCAACATCCAATATCACAATAATATAAAATCACACACATTTAATAAAAATAAATCAAACATCACAATAATATCAAATACCACATTAATGAGTTAAATCAATCAAACACCTTATAAGTATTTTCTATGTCCATATTTTAATCTCACAATTCCCATATTATACTTAATCATTTATACTCAAAGGGCTATTGCCGACGTAGCGAGCCCCAATGGATCGTTGAGAAATATGGTTTTCCCGTCATCTCAAATTATATTATACTCATGAATTCAAAAACTTCTCACCTCACTATCTTATTTCGACGCTTTCACATACAAATATGATTCCGAGCAAACAACCTTTTTTTTTGACTCTTTGTCCTTCAATCGATCATAACTCGATAGTTTATTTGGTAAACGTCAAAAATAGATTATGAAAAGACACTCTAAAAATTAATTTTGAAAATTGGTTGTAGGAAACTTACCACAAATTCAGAAGAAAAAAAATCAGTGGATAAAATAGTCATTTAAACGATCGTTTGGCGTTGATTTTCACTCAAATCGGACTTACGGTGAAGAAGAAGGTTCAAAATTAAGGAATTTTATAAACAGAGAAGTCGGATATTATAGAGAAAATTTTGGATGGTTAAAAATCTGAGGAAATATGTTCATTTGACTACCTAAATGAATAAAACGACATACTAAAATTTGGATGAGAACGGAGAAATTTTTCTGGAACAATTATCGATCATCGGTGTCAAACTATAGGTTGTTGTTGTGTTTCTCTTTGGTTTTACAGCTGCCTTTCCAACTCCCTTCCCCTTTATTTTTATTTTATTTTATTCACAATTAGGGTTCACATGGGTCAAACCGATTGGTCCTTTTAGTTATGTTTTTGCTTTACTACTATTATTTTTATTATGCAAAAATAAAATTGATAATTGTTTAATCTCCTTTTAAATATTACTTTAAACACAATTTTCCAAACATTATTAATATTTTATAAATTAGAGTACTTAAAATACGCAATATAAAAAAAAAACATATTACGAATAATTCAAAACTCACATTCAAAATAATCTATACAATTATACTTATTTCTCAAAATACTCACATTATAATAATACCATCATATTAGAAAATAGGAAAAATTATAAAATAAATAAATATCTAAAAATAGGTATATAATTAATTACTAAACCATAATAAATATATATAAAATCACAATGTCATAACAGGTATATAAAAATAAACGAAATCAAATACAATATCAATTATATCTCAAGATAATTATTTATAAAAAATAACTAAAAATAGAAAATAATTATAAATAATTGAAATATAACTACGTGCATACTTAACATCAGTCAAGCGCACACAAAAATATTACATTAATTGGGTACACGTATATACACGTAAAATCGCATAAAATCTTTTTCTTTAAAATATATATTACACTAAAATACTATTATTTTTTAAAAAAAATAGATCAAAGAGTAAAATATAATATTTATTATTTATATCGCTCATGTAATCTAATATTTATAAAACTAGCACATCATAGAAATCAACTATATAACGAAAATTAGTCAGAAAATTTATCATCATATATTCTAAAATAATTTTAACATTAAATTAATTATTTAAAATCGTAATTAACTAATAAAATAGTTTATTATAAAATTTAGGGTGTTACACTTGGATTCATTATTGATCTTGTATCTTTTTTCCATAAACAATTTGGCATCGCGAAGTTGAAGCTTAAATGTAGGCTCCTGCTTCATGCTTTTAATTTCAAACTTTTAGGGGTTCAATTTTTAAATTCGAACAGTGCCTCCAAAATCATTAAAACAACTCGTCTTAAGTCATTGGTCCGAATCATGAAACTAATGTGCAATTTAGCAAATTGTGGGTCTGAAATAAGTGTTTTCCAATTTTTGTACACACATTTACAAATGAGAAGAGACTTAATGGTAAGTTGTAGCAAAATGTGGGAAATTAATTGGGATGGAAGATTAGCAAAATAAGGGAAAGTCGTGACCTCCTACCTCATCAATTTCCACATTTGTGTCGTTGCTTCTTTCATTAGCCCTTGTAGAGGTAACTGAATCAAATTTTTCTTTTCGAGGCTACACTAAGTCGTAAAAGCAAAAATTGTTGACTGTAATTAAAAGTAAATTTGAAGTTATTAGGAGGTTAGATACCAATTAAAAGTAGTTAAGAAAGTTATAATTCTGTTTTGACAGTTAGTGCTCTAAACTAGTATAAAATCTAATACGGCAACATTCTCCCGATGTAGGTAATCCCAATCTCTGTTTTTCAAACATTCTGTTTTGTTCTCTCTTATCTCTCAATTCAATTCTATCAATTATACAGTTGTGGGGGAATCAAACATTGGAAACACAGTGTGAATGAAAGAAAAAGAATGAAATACGAACAATGATATCTCTTCTAGACCTACAAGAATTTTGAATTCATGAATACGAACTAATAGATACTCTTGTAGAATATGAAAAAGATATTCAATCGACTTTTTCAATCTTTTAGAAAATTGAGAGAGATTTGTATCAAAATATCTTGCTAAGTCAAGAAAGTGTTTGAGAATTGTTCAATAGATACGAACAACTTTTCAAATTCACAAAAACAAACAAACACTTTCAAAGATGCAAACATTGTTTTACATACCAGCCTATATAATTTAACAACTTTGAGAATATATAAAGATCTACATCAAAGAAGACATGGTATTCTATTCAGACTATACGTGGAAGTCCAAGAAGTAACTCCAAACGCTAAGAAGGCAATACGAACTATTGCAAATGGAAGAATATGAAGCTATGGAAAATTACTTCTAACGTGTGCAGGTTGTTGTTAATCAAATAAGAAAAAATGGTGAATCAGTAAATGGAGTAGTGGTAATTGAAAAGATCTTTAGAATATTAATACAAAGGTATGATTATATTGTGGTGGACATTGAAGAATCAAATGATCTTGAAAAGATGAAGGTGGAGGATTTGCAAGGCTCTCTTGAAGCTCATGAACTGAGAGTAAGAGAAAGGTGTGCAGCAACCTCAGCATCTCAAGTGCAGGTCCTGTAGGTCTAAGTTAGTAAGAAGACCAGCCAATGTGATGTGAAGCACAAGAAATGCAAGGGTAAATTCAAGTGGTACAAGAAATATGATTCTGATGACGGGCCTGGAAATTCAAGAAACCGAAAAAGAAGTGATAACAACAACAAGAATTCAAATGATAAGAAGATATTCAACAAGAAAGGATTCTAATGTTACAATTGTCAAAATATAGGCATTTACAAATTGAATGCAGTATCCAAAGAAGGTCCTAAAGAAGAGATGAAGCTCAAATGGCAGCTAAGGATTCAGACCGGATGAGGATATTCATGGCACCCAAATCAAATGACGACTGCCCATCAGCATTAGTACTACACAAGTTTCTTCAATCACATGACTGACCATAAGATTGGTTTGTGAGCATTGATGAAAAGGTGAAAAAGGGAGATCTATATTTGCAATAATAGTTCAGTATGCAGAAGGAGTATGAAATTGCCTAATTCAAATGAGATATGACACCAACAATGTCATTGTTGTGGTGTATGTCGCCAAACACGAAGACAATATCCTAGTCTTTGAAACAACTGCTTGAAAAGGGGTATTTATGAAGAATGAGCATGGTGTGAACATGAATGTTTGATAGATTCAAAAGATTGATCTTTCGCACCACATCCATATCAAGAATAGATCAATAGAACAAGTGTCTATCTAATCAAGAAGAAGAGTGAAGTGTTGGCTGTGTGTAGAGGGTTCAAGCTAATGGCAGAAAAACAAAGTGGCTGCAAGATTGTATCATTCATTAATGATTTTACAAAGAAAAATTGAGTCTATCTAATCAAGAAGAAGAGTGAAGTGTTGGCTGTGTGTAGAGGGTTCAAGCTAATGGCAAAAAAACAAAGTGGCTGCAATCTTAAAGGGATTAGAACATATGGAGGTGGTGAGTATCAATCTTATGAATTTTATGACAAAGAAAATTATTCATGAAGTAACTGCACCATATATATCAGGACATAATAGAACTGCATAAAGGAGAAATAGAATTATTCTTAATATGATAAAAAGCCTGCTTTTATATATATATATATATTTACTCGTAAGATTGTACATAAATATAACTCATGATATCTATTTGCAAATGTTTAAGCTTGAATAAAAAATTTAACATTTTTTCATGTTAAAAATGTGCAAATTTAATCATTAAATTATTTGACAAAACAATAATTTTTAAAATTTTTCTTTTTTGAAGCAATAATTTTACTAATTTATCTTCATTAAAAAATAATTATTTTAATAATTTAGCTTAATTAACTTTTGTGAATTTTCATTATTATAAATACAAAATAGATATTATTTTGTCAACAATTTTATCATAGCCTCAACACAAAAATTTACGCAACATAACTGCTTACAAAATTATAATAAATAATAATTAAACAATTATGTATTATTTTGCAAAAATAATAATAATAACAACAACAACAATAGTATATTGACAACTCTTTACAAAGAAAACTTATAATAAAATAAATACTTTATACAGCAAAACCTTTATTGATTCAAATAAATAATAAAATTATTTTTAAAATAAAATAAATAAATAGTCAAATAAATATACTATTTTTAAACCCCCATTCAACAAACAATTGAGAGAAATTATTTTTTCCTCTTTTCTTTAATCGACGTGTATAGTTTGCGGTAATCGTTATGTATAATTAATGCGAACAAAACGTTTCAACAATATATTGATTTTAACCTTTTTTTTCCGACCATATTTTCTTTTTTATACTACAATATAAATCCTATTTAATTTTTGGTAGTAAAATACAATATAAATATATAACTTTCTTAAAGAGAACAAATAAATTGTTGAGTATATTATGGTAATCAACATCATTGTAACTCAATTAAGGACATACGTTTATAAAAAATAAAAAAGACACACCTTCATAAAAATCATTTCTTAAATATTGAATTTTGTATCAAATCATATAAGAAAATTAATATCAAGTTGATTTGATTCTAAGAATTATTATATTTAATAGTTGAATTTGTATCAATAATCAGTATAAGAAAAAAAATAATTCAAGTTGATTTTGATTCTAAGAATTACTATTTGTAATTGAAAATAATTTTTAGAAATTAAATATATATTTACTTTTATCTATAAAAATTTAAATTTAGAAAATGAATTCAATTTTTACTTCCCCACAATTTTTTTTTTGTTAACAATATTAGTTTCCACAATATATCAACTAATGTTTATCTTTTAAAACTTTAAATAATTTTTTTCAGATATGTTAAAATATTAAATATATCTTCCATAAAAATTTAGAAAATTTTTATCAGAGATGAATTAAATATAAATTGTTTAAACTTCAAAAGACAAAGACTGCAAAAATTATTGAAATTTTAATTAGATCCATAAATCAATTTTAATTTCATATTTTGCTTCTGACACTTTTAAATTTTATAACACATAGACCCTGTAAAAACCACAATAATAACACTCATATTCCACTGAGGTAAGGAAATTTGCCTAATTATCCAACTCTATTGACAATTTCAATCAAGCCAAATTCACTCAATCAAATTAATAGCCTCTCGCTTCCCTCCATGATTCGGATTTGGATTTTCTAACTTTTGTCTTCTCTACATTTTTCTACCTTTCTCTCTATGTCTCTCTATATTGTTTTCTCTCTCATAATTCTCTCTCTTCATCCTAAACATCAAACTCTCCTATTTTATCACACTATTTGCCTAAAGTTACTCTAACTTTAACAACTCAAGGTAGAGAATCCAAAACAATTACACCCAATTGGGATATCTTATCCATAAGATTGAACAAGAGAAATCATGAGAATAGATTTTGATTCTCTTGAATCATGCAATATATCTTCTCTTAAAGGAAATTTACTATTACATCATTCATGAAATAGTGTGGTTGTTAAATAAAATAGAATTTTGCAATTTAAAAGAGGCATTAGTTATACTTATTTATCTGATTTTTAAAAACTTAGAGATATTGATACTCAAAATAAAAACCCAAGACTTATTTTATTGCAATTTTTAATCCAAAATCATTGTCAACCAATCACCGTTTAAGCAAATCATCAATAGTAAAGAGATATTGATACCAAAATAAAAAATCCTTCGTGGGAATGATAATTTTTTACACGCAATATATCGTGCCCTGTGGTCCTATTAGCCATTAAGTAAAGCCAAAGATCGTTTACAATTAAAATTATAACTAGATTGAGTCTATAAATAGAAACAATAAAACTACAAAATAACAGATACATATCATCTTCATGTTTCTAGAGTTTCCATATATTGATAAATAAATTATAATAGACGTTATATTTTAATTTATTTTTAATTTAAAAAAAAATTTAAAAAAAAACAATATAAAATTTTATGTCTCAATTGTCAAATGATTATTTATAAAGTACGTTATAGCAATAATATAATATTTCAATTTTATCAATGTAATTTTCCAGAAGAGAAGTACCCAACCAATAAGAGGCATGTATAAATAGTTGAAATATATTTTATGATAAGACAAGAGAGACATATGTACTCTCTACTTCTGAAGAAGTTGAAGAAATTTTATATGTAGATGTCAACGTAGAAAATATGAAGTTGATTAAGTAGATGACACCAAAATGTGAAGTTGATTAATGAATACAGAAAACACGTATGAGTGTAATATGAAATTAATGTGAAATATATTTTAGGATAAGCAAGAGAGACATATGTACTCTCATTTCTGAAGAAGTTGAAGAAATTTTATATGTAAGAATGACACAGAAATGTGAAGTTAATTAATGCATACAAAAAAAAAACGTATCGAGTGGTATGTGGAATTAATGTAAAAAATATTGGAACAAAATATTATGGAAAATAATAATGACGTTATGAAATAATAATGTGGAGATCAATTTTAGAAATTTTTGAATAGACGTTATAAAATAATATTTAAATAGAGGAGTTAGTATAGAATAGTAGATGAAATGTAAAATAATGTGAAAGACATAGACGTATTAAATATTAAAAATTATAATAATATATTTAAATTTAAATTAATTACGCTAATTAATAACAATGAATTTCCAACACTTGTAATATCTATTTATCATATAGTCAAAATTTATCAACCAAATTGTTTTATTTCAATTTTTGTGTATTTAAAATAACAACTATTCTTTGTTATATAATAAAAATATGATGGATGTGAAATAATGGACAATGACCACCAGATGAAACATTATGTTAAGTACCAATTTTATTGATACTATTTTCTCAAAAGGTCCAAATTTTTTATTTAGATCGATTAATTTAACATGGATTGTTTACTTTCTCCGATTTTAACTATAAGAAGAAAAATAATTAAACACCAATGAACTAATTATTATTTTATTTTTTGAATATGTTTTATAAAATAAATTTCTCTCAATAAAAAGTGTAAGACAATATATTACATCACTAATATTTAAAAAACAAACATTAAATAAAAAAATTATTAAGATATATACATTTAAAAAATTACAAATTTTCTTATAAATAAAATTAAAGAGATGGCTAAATTTTTTCAAATATATAATACCAAAGATAGTATTTAAGATTGTATCGTTGATTTATTAATCCAAAAAGAATGAAAAGAGAAAAATATATTTTCTTTGCACCAATCGATGCATACTAAATCACAATCATTCATAACCTTGATAGAATTCTACATATTAGAAAGAGAGATGAATATGATTAAATTTTCTCATATAATTTAATTTTATCAGTAGTAAAATTTCAAATGTTAATTGACATTAATTAGGAGATATTTCATCACTAACTGTCTAACAAAGGAAGAACACCAACTCTATTTTATTAAACTTAAAGCCTATTGCCAGTACACAATCGTCATCATCCTAAATCACAATCATTTTCGCAGCCATGAAAACTTCCATCAGACCTTCAAGCAGGTCATAAAAACTTATTTCCCTCTTTACAAATTTTTCCCGCATTTTCTTTGATGAGCACTCTCAAAAAATTTAATAAATGCAAAAATGTGAAGTTAGATAATCCATACAAAAAAAAATGAAATAAGTAGATGGCAGGTAAAAGCGAAAATGTAAAGTTGGATTAATGTAGACAATAAAAAGCGTAATAAATGTATAGATTAATTTGAAAATGTTATGCAAATGTTATGAAAATAATAATGTAAGTTTATGAAATAATTAATGTGAATTAATTTAAAAATTTTGAGAGACGTTATGGAAATAATATTTAAATATGGAATACAATATAAAATCTGGATGATTATATAATTATTGGGGGAAAATTTAGAAATATTGAAGTAGTGAAGTCTATGAAAGACATACACATCATCTTTTTTTATGAGGTGGGAAATGTTGAATATGTGGAGGAAATAGTCTGAGGTGGCAGTGAAAATGTTTTAAATTATATATTAATAGATATGATATTATTAAAGATCAAATCAATAGTTTTATTATGAGCACATGCATAATTAATTTTAGATGATTATAATATTAACATTGGTTTTTCTAACTTTATCACCCAAATTATCATTATACCATCTTGCGAATACATATAAAATTTTTTATATATTATTTGTAAGAAGGGTCGTAAATATAACTCGAAATATCTATATATGGAGAGGTATGGGTTTGAATCGGGATTTGCATTTCTCCATATTAAAATGTGAAATTTAACAACTAAAATTATTTGAACCATAAATCTTATTAAATAGAACCTAAATAAAAATGAAAATAATTAATTTTACTAAAACTTTTATTGAAGCATAGTTTTAAACATATTTACTTTCATTAGCTTTGTGAATTTTCATGTATCATTAATATGAAAATAAATATTATTCCGGCTCAACATTTTTACTTTCATATTAGTGTTTTACAAATCAATAATACTCATACACAAAAATAATCGTAATAATTAAATATTGCAAAAATAAACAACAACATTTTGAAACTCTCTAAAAAGAAAGTCATTCAATATATGATATTCATATTTTATATGTAATATTTTATGAGTCGATTACATAATCAAATTATTTCTAAATATAAATAGCAAATAAATCTACTATTTTAAACTACCAACCCATTACCATTTAAAACATTCATTATTTTTTCTATTATCTTCGTCTCCAAATATGACTTAAAAAATTGATTTTATATTCTCTCCTAGTTGTGATCAACAAAGTTCATGACTTAAACCAGAAGGTACGCACATCATAGGAAACAAGATGGGTGTTCAGAACATGAACAATATGTATAGTTCGATGATTGTTTTATGTCAAGTTAATATTGAAAAAAAAATGAATTATTTAATATATTAAAAATATAAGTGAATATGAATAATAAAACACATGAAAATAAATATTTTAACGAAAAATATATTCAAATTTAAAATTCTATTGACCTTTCAACAGATCGCATTAAACTGTATATAAGAAATTGGAATGATTATTAATATCATTTTATAAATAATATATTTTCTTTTTCTCATTTTGTAAAATAAATATATTAAAGAGATAAAAACAATTGTAAAATACATGTTCTCAATGTTATGGAAGAAATGCATATTTTACATGAAAATTATTTTTTATCATTTTAAAGATGAAAAACACTTATTTTAAAGATTATTTTCTAACATTTTAAAAACACGTATATTAATTTTAACATTTTCTATTTTACACATATTTCTTTCTAAAACTATAAAAAAATAATATTCATTTTTTGTGTAATTATAATAATAAAAATATATAAGTTTTTATGTAGGAAAAAGCTGTGAGTTATTGCTATCACGACATTTTAACGAATTAGGAAGGACATTTATAAAACATCATTTAAATAATGATTCTGTATCTAATTTGTATAAGAAACATAAGATTGAGTTGAAGTTGTGATTCCTAAACATTATTAATATGTAATTTATGAATTTATTGTTTATAAATATATTTTAAAATCTCTAATATTTAAACATATTTATAAAAAGATCATGTCGACTTTGTATTCTTCATAAATACATTGGGTCAACCCATATTAATTTTTAAAATTTATGAAATTCACGTCTTGCAGCACAAATATAAATATCAACACCTTGAACTTTGTTTAGAGGTAAAAGAAATTGATGCATCTATCTGTAACACTAAATCCACGCAGTGTTCCTTCAATGTGCTCTCTAAATTTTATGATGTTTAAAAATTGTCTTAAGTATTTTAAAAATCAACATCATTGGTCTAATATTTTAATTTTTTAACTAAAAAGTATAAGATATGTCAAATATTGGAATCGAGATTTGCATATGCATCTAACTTGGTTCTACGAAATCGCAAACAAGTTTAAATCATAACTATGTTGGTAATACTTTATCATCATATAAAACCATTATAATCAGTATGTACTTTAGCCAAGCTCCAACAACTTATCTGTCCCAAAAATCACGTAAAATGATACTCACATCGAATTTAATTTAACTATGATTGTGTCGAATCTTACCAAGATGGAATTGCACTCTGACTAGCAACAAATAATAGCATATGATGTCGAATAAATCCAAGCTCTTGCAAGAATTTCTTCAAGCCAAATCAAAAACAGACTTTGTATGCTTAAGTATGGAAATGAATTATGCCTCAATTGTAGACAATGCTACACATTTATGTAATCTTGACTGCCAAGCCAATACTCCTCCGCAAATTAATCATAATATCTGAAGTGGACTTCTCGAGTCAATATCTCCATCCATATATAGTTGGAGTAACCCCACCAAATAGGTTTGTCACCTCATACATGTAGTACCACGAAGAACACCTCAAAATCCATTTTACACAGTATTTTCAATGCTCTTCTACCTGATTTACAAAAAAATCTACTAATGTACGAACAGCATGCACAATATCTAGTCTTCTGCTGAAAACAAAATCTCATTCTTCTATGATTTATCATCTGCGATTATAGAACTAAAAATACAAAGATGAATTTTCTTCACAAATAACAAATATTTCATCTTGCCCTTCAATATTGTAATTAGTACATTCAAGAGCAACATTCTTTATATTCAGATTTTGCCTTCATTCCTTCACGCAAAAGCCAAATAGCCTTTGTGGTCTATATTTGTAGGGAATATACACAAAACGACAGAATGATACAAGTAAGACGCAACAGATATAAATGATACCAATTACACACTCCGTGAGGAGCAACAACAAATATATATGGGCAGCAATTAATATATTACGATACCTGCGACATCGATATTTAGATTATGGAAAAGCTTCACTATGCAATGGTAACGCATGGAGCCTCTACCAAAGACATAGCTTCACTAGACAATTTAGGTGTACTATCTCAAAATGATCAATATTGTCAACAACCATAGTCAATCATTAGACACATGCACTAAAATCTGTAGCATATATTTTAGCAAGAAGTGTTATGCCACCCAAATTTGTGTGCTAGTACGTGTACATTTATTTATCCTCTGCATATTCCTTCGCCATTATTTCTTGAAAAGTTGGTAAGTTAATAGACCAACCTGTAGTCCAACTGTCAGTGGTACTCCCATAGGTTAACGAGTGCACAATGATGTTTTTCTAAGACTGATTAGCAAAATCTGGAATAGTGTTTATCTATTTTCAAACATCATAAACACCCTTCCACTTTAATAAAATGGAACACATGGCTACAATATTTTGAATTTTCTTCCACCTAGGAAGGGAGCTTGGTATACCCAACAAGTATCACAGAGAAAGATTTACTTGGGTAAGATAATATGATCTATAAAATGTTATAATAGCACCATGATGATAAAATGTTAAAATACTCAATGTTAGTCTACAATGAACAAATTGTATATGTATTTTAATATTTTGCTCAATTAGTTTTAGGACTTCATATCGAAACACACAAAGAGAGCGTAAACAAAATCAAATTAGAGAAGATAGAGAGATAGAGAGAGATAGGTGTCTAGTAAATAATTGATCAGTGAATAATAAAGAAGAATATGATTTCTTTGAATGAATTAAGTCAAGAGAGGTGATTTAATGAATCATTTGTTATATAGTAGTACATAGTATAATATTCTTATACCTATCTTCTATTAGCAGTAATTCTAACAATTGAAACTCCTTGAGCGACTTAATCAATATTCTAACATCTTAGTATTGTACTACAGACTCGCAAGGTGGTCCGTAGATATACCCAAGGAATTATAATCTAATAGTGTTCTAGATTTCAATGGATTTAACAGTTTGTCTCCGGACACTATGTGTAAAATATATTATATATTTAATAGGATGCACAAGATTTGGTATATAATGTATGACATATTATATATGTGAATCTAGAGAATGATAACCTTTTGTATGAAATTAGGTTCCGTAATTATAGTAGAACTGATCATTTAAAATATTATTCCTGTTTTACGTTCTGGAATCTATTACATATTAACAATAATTCACCATGAGTGGAAATTATCATAATATAATAACACTTTAATATATTGGAGTAAGTTGTCAAATATATGCAATAATTAGGATGATAAAACATTTGAGGTAAAAACATTTTTGATCAATGTTTTGAATGACAACAAATCTGTGGAATAAAATGATTAAGTTTCATGAACAATCGATCTAACTTAATGATTGCATTTGAGTTTTATTTAAGGAACATGAATTACATATGTGAAACAAGAACTAAGGCATTCATCAAGACAAATTCATAAGTATTTGCTCAATTATATTTAGAATATCCAAAATTTGGATATATCATATATCAATCATTCAAAGAATATTATTAACATCTTTAAATAGCTATCTTCAGAAGAGGTGATCAATCCATTCAATACAATAGTCAATGATCACACCATGTTATAAATCAAGTAAATTCATGTCTTAACTAATTTGAAATTGACACAAGATCATGACTCTGGAGAAACGAAGATCGTTCTAGTTTATTAATTATGGTAAGCAATATGAAAATCGAAGATATATTAAAATGTTATTAAAAAAACATAAATGAAGATCATTCTAAACTTATTAAAAAAGAAGTACTAAAAAACAAAGGCTCCATTCTAGTTATTATCAAGATCATTCTAGTTATTGTCATTTAATGAAAGAAGTAAAATAAGTTATTTTCTCATAGTTCCAGACCTTAAGATAAATACATGTCCAATACTACTCAAGCCCAAAAAAGTCTAGCTAAAGGCCCACTAGAAACAAACAACACAAGATCAATCTCTAGATTGATGAGTTATGCGCAAGTACAACAAAGACATTCTGTTGCACCATTTTACAAATGCTACATCATATTCTAAGACAAAGGACTGACACTAAGTTACTACTTAATTACTCATCCATGTTTCCATACAGCACAAAACCAATAACGTTCTCGTTTTACAAAAGAATATTTTGGTATTCTCTTTAAGACAGTTAAAACATATTATTTTCCACTGTCCAAACCATAATTTAAAAGTATCCAAGACTGCTCAAATCAATGGTGAAAGCCCATAACTCGAGTTAATGCCATAGGAAGGAAAACAAACCTCGATATTGATCTCCAAATTGATGAGTATGGAGCAAGGACTAAAGTACATTAACTTACATATTCTACCTAAAGCTCTACATAATTATGATTTAAAATTGTACCAACTGGCATTTGACATCCATTTGATCACTCATTCACGTTTGCATTAGACTTAAAAGGGATATCGTCTTCGTTTCAATAAAATTCTGGACAACAATATAAACACATTTTACTGATTTGTATTTATTTATCTAAAACAAATGTTAGAATTTCAAGATCTCAAACACTTATATCATATACTTCATTTATAACTCAAGTCTATCTTTTATGTTTGATTGAGTGTGTGTGAAAAAAATACTTTCAAGGCTAAAAGGTGATTGTAATAAATCATAGTTCAGGTTGAAAGCTGAAGATTGTAATGAATGCCAAGGTCTATCAAGAGAAAAAAGTATCAAGGAAACATTCTGATTCTAAAGCACGTAGTGAAAATGAAAGGTTTAATGGATTAGACAAGCTTGAGTTGGTGTAAACCAATATACTTTTTATGTGTGATACGTTTCTATCTTTTATCTTTAATTATTTAGGCACACAAATCAAACTTCATTATAAACTAATTTGTTTTATTTATCTACCATATCCAAACATTCTGGACATTCTTTTTCAACCAAAATTGATTTAAAGTTAATTTATATTAAACTAAGGAAACAAATTTGAAACGGTATCAATTCAATCTCCTTCTTGTGATTGACATTGCTACTTTGATCAATTGGATGAGTTGAGGGAAATTACATATTGAGTACTCATATAAATAGTTGATGTATCACTAACCATATTCTTGAGAGATAAATGAGATAGTTATTTTTATATGAGTGAGAAGTGAAAATTTAAGTATTATCATTCTTTGTAAGCTCTTATTTGTGGTTGTTTGAAGAAGTTTTCATCATATACAGTAGTTGATCTTTGTTGGGACAAGGGGTGCCAAAGTCGTCAACCATATTTAAAAAACAATAATAATATATAAGAAAAAAATACAAATAAAAATATTAAATAAACATAATACATACATTCTTGTGATCTAAATTAATCTTGATTAATAAAACACAAAAATTTAATCAATCAATTAATTTAAATCAAAACTAATATAATTCAACTCTATTGATCTGAGTATGCGTTTCACTTAATTTAAAATCAAGTGTCGACGACTAAAAGAATACTATTATATTTAATTACATTACATATTTTTATCGCTTTAAAAATTTAAGTGTTTTAAAAAGATGTCAATCTGATTGAATTGAACAAAACGATATGTTTAGTTTGATTCGAAATTTTGTGAGTCGTAAAGGTCATCAAACAAACTATATTTTTGTCAACTTTCCTTTCAAAAACAAATCAAACTTATATGTTTCATCTATACTCATCACTTTCAATTTGTACAAACTTCTCATCTAATTTTTACCTCATTTTGTTTACAATTTTTTTTGCGTAAAAATGCCATACTTGCAACTAAAAATTTATATAATAAAAAATTAAATAAAATTTATAATTAAATATAAAATTTCGCACCCTTAGATTTTAGTCAAGCTCTACTACTCATCACAAATCCTGAGCATGTGGCATTGTTGGTATGTAACTTTTTTCTTGAGATTAATATTTAGTGTGACCGACTTAGAGCTTATGCTTTACAAAAGTAAGCTGATGAAGTTGATGGTTGACTCATGTAAGATCATTGTATCAAAAGATACCAAAGTAGAGACAAAGGTGAGTGATCTCTAATGATAGTACGAGACAGAGATCCTTCACCATTCAATACTTATATAGAAACATTGAGATCATAGATATGGTGGGGAACATACTAGTTATGTTGGAGTGAATTTTAATTTATATTATAATTTTTTTTTAAATCTAACGTAATTTAATTTAGTTTTCATTTTTAAGTTTTTAATTATGAGTTAATTTCCATTTTTTTTAAATAAATCCTTTTTTTACTTCATTTTTGATAAATTCACTACCCCATATAAAAATATTGTTACAAAAAAAAATTACTATTTAAATTAATAAAAAAAATTATATTAATAATTTAATATTAAATATTTAAGTATTAAAAATTATAATTTATTCTAATAGTGTTAATAATAGTAGTTGAATAATAGTGTCGTGAAACGGAGCGTATATGTATGATACCGGTTAATAATTTTGAAATTGAATCTATGGACTCACGTGATGTTAGCGTTGAATTTTGGCATGTAGGAAGTTTCTCTTTTAAATAATTTATAAATTAATAATAACTTAAGCATGCAATAACAAGTAAATAATTATACACGTTAAAAAGAAATTATTGAGAGCTTATATAGTTTATTCATTTTAAAACGACATGCATGCCTTATGTTTTTGTTTTTTTTACAATGCAAGCATTTACTTATTTAAAGCATAAAAATGTCGTAGTTACTGTGTTTTACATGTAAATTATGTGCATAGTTCTAAGCTCTATAGCAATTTGGATGTTGTAAATTTTGTGGTAATTATATCATTTTAATTGTAGATAAAAAAATTATTGCATAATTTTTTTTTACTCAATTGTGTTACATTATTTATTCATTTTTATTTAATTTATCTGAATATCATATGATATTATGTAAATATTTTGAATTTTTTGTTAAGAATTAATATTGATATCAAATTGACCTAATTTTAATTAATTAGATAATAGCAACACCATTAATTAAGAAAGCTGTCTTAGAGAGAATGAAAAAATCACAATTAGAAAATTTGTCAGCCACTAAAATTTATAAAGGCCAAGACATAATGTATGGTGATGAAAGTTATCAACAAAAAAAAAGTCTAAATGATATTATAATCTTGTCAATTTGATGAAGTCTAGGACTCAAATATAGATTGTCTAGAATCTGCGCAATTGTTTCCTCATGTCTTTGTAAAAGTCTAGTGTTAATAATTAAAAATATATCATTGTGGATAATAAAATTTTAAATCACCACTTTAATTAAATTCAATAAAATATATTTGATTAAATCCCTCTTATAAAAATAAAATAAAATAAAGACTAAATATGTAAAAAATTAATGATTATACGGATGATAAATCTTAAAAGGACTAAAAATTAAAACTTTAAAAATTATAAGAATTAAAAATTTATATAATAAAAAAAAAAAATGAAAGTTCTATAATGTTGTTGCTTTTGTGATAATAGATTAGTAAAGGTGGATACTTTGAATTATCCATTCCACCTTTATTTGACTCACTACGCGAAAAATGGTATTTTACAGCGCTTTTTTTAACCATTTACAGCGCTTTTTCAAAAATTAAGCGATGTAGTATCCAGCGCTGTAAAAAGATACAATAGGGTCTCTTTAAAATAAAAAAGCGTTGTAAATCTTCTTCTAAAAACGCGCTGCTTGTCGTATTAGTTTACGGCGCTTTTTTTTAAAAAAAACGCCTGTAATATGCATTCCTTTATTTCAATTAGACCTCTTTCTGGGATTATAACAACAATCTCCTTCATAAATCGTAATATACAGTATCCGAGTCATGTTGTTAGGTTGACGAGAGCACTATAAAATAAAACATATAAGCAATAAATATTTGTGGATTGATTGTTAATGAAATTTTAAAGCCATACATTTCAACCTTTATGAAATCCATATGATTTATTTGATTTTTGCATTCGGACACTGTAGCACCCATTTTCAGCTCGAAAACTTGTAAAACACTATCAAATAAATGTGATTATTAGCATTAACAGACACATTATATTATATATATATATGGCGAGTTGATATAGAAGTAAATAATAAATGCATACAATACCTGAAGAGTGCGAAGAAATACGTAGAGTTCATAGGGTTATGGTCGTTTAAGAAGAAACAGCGAGAATTGCGCAGAAATACGAAAACGTTCGGTAGACAGAGTAGGGTTCCGCATTGAGAGAAGTACGTAATAATGTTCGTAGGGATGTAACAATATGGAGATGATCGTGCAATGGAATGGTTAAACAATATGGTTTCGTAGGGACATTAGGGTTCACAATGAGAAGGATAATGAAAGAGGAGAAGACACTGAAGTGTAGTGAAAGTTTATGTAATAAAGAGGAAACTGAAGCAATTTATTGTTATATTTTATTTTTAAAGCCTATTACAACGCTTTTTTTAAGAGCGCTGTAAAAGACCCTCCTTATTTTACTTTTAAAAGCCTTATTACAGCGCTTTTTAAAGAGCGCTGTAAAAGACCTCCTTATTTTATTTTTTAAAAGCCTATTACAGCGCTTTTTTTTAAAGAGCGCTGTAAAAGACCTCCTTATTTTACTTTTAAAGCCTATTACAGCATTTTTTAAAAAGAGCGCTGAAAAGACCTCTTTATTTTATTTTTTAAAAGCCTATTACAACGCTTTTTTTAAAGAGCGTTGTAAAAGACCTTCTTATTTTATTTTTTAAAAGCCTATTACAACGTTTTTTTAAAGAAGCGATGTGAAAGACCTCCTTATTTTACTTTTAAAAGCCTATTTACAACGCTTTTTAAAGAGCGCTGTAAAAGACCTCCTTATTTTATTTTTAAAAGCCTATACAGCGCTTTTTTTAAAGAGCGCTGTAAAAGACCTCCTTATTTTACTTTTAAAAAGCCTATACAGCGCTTTTTATAAAGCGCTATAAAAACCTCCTTATTTTATTTTTAAAAAGCCTATACAGCGCTTTTTTAAAGAGCGTTTGTAAAAGACCTCCTATTTTATTTTTTTAAGTCTATTTTTTACAGACTTTTTAAAGTGCTTGTCCAAAAGCGCTGTAAAAGACCTCCTTATTTTTTTTTAAAAAACCTTTTACAGCGCTTTCCAAAAAGCGCTCTAATTGGTCTATAATTATGTGAAATCAAAGTCTTTTATAGCGCTTTTTACAGCGCTTGTCAAAAAAGCGTTGTTGTACCCTCGTATTTTTACGTTGTTTTTAAAATATCATACAACATCGTTATTTTATAAGCGCTATAAAAGACCGCGCTATAAAATGTCATTTTTGGCGTAGTAACTAGACGATATTTAAACCATAAATAAAAAGATGATATAGATTATAGGGTAAGGACAAAAAAAAATTAATAACCTCAAATGTCAAACATTGTACCCAAAACATATTTTAGAAGTCAAGAGTAAAATTAAACGATAAAAGATATGTTGATCATTAGAATATCAAACTTTCCCAAAACATAGTATTCAAGATAAAAGTAAGGTAATTAAATAAAGGAAAAATTATCCTTCTAACAATTATAAGGGAAACTAGGTGAGTTTGTAAATGGGAAACATAAAAATACAGAATAAATTTGATAAAGTGAGATCAATAATATAAGTAATGTAAGTATAACGTAAATTTAGTTTAGGTATATTTTCATGAATTCATTTTATATTTTGTGTATGTGATCTCAATTGACGTATACTTTTATCTCATAAAAAAAAGGAAATCGAAAACCTCACAAAAATTTTGAATACATAAAAAATAGATAGCAAAAATGGGTTTGAATTCAAAGATCAAAGGAATCGAAAGACTAACGAAAATGAAAGAAAGCATGGAGACAAATGAAATAGGAAATGAGGAAAAAATAGAGGAAGAGAGAAAACAGGAAAACAAATTAGTAAAGGCTAATGGTTGAAAAATTCAAAAAAAAAAATAAACGGTATTATTGTCAATTTTGGGAGTGTAAATGAAATAATCTTTATTAACTATTGTTTACTTTTCATTATATCATTAAATGTTAAGCAGATAATAATATTGTTCAAACTAGTGTGGTGAGTTTTTTTCACACAAAAAGAAAAAAACTAGTATGGTGAGTAACACCAATATTATTCATTTATCATTCAACAAAAGATATAATATAATATAAATAAAAATAGATTTTATTCTTCTCATATATTTTTATTTTGTTCCTTCCGAAAAAGATGAATCAAATTAAAACTAAATAGATGATTCATATCTACAAAATATAGAAGAAAACACAAAATACAAACACCATTCTTTCTCTTCAAATATTAAATGTTCTTGTTTATGGACCTAAAACTCATTAGAGGATTTTCATATTGAAACCAATGGGAGGAATTATCCCAATAAGCAGGAATCTAACATATTGAAGTATCTTTAAAAAAAAAATTATAAGGTGTAACAATTAGACGACAATAGGAACTTTTCCCTACATCATCCCATCAATATCCATAAATCTTTTTCTTTCTAGAAGGATGAGAATTGTTTGCATCCCATTAATACAACTCAATGAATTTTTTGTGATAATTATATCATTTATTTGTAGACAAAAAGATTTTGTTGCATAATTTTTTTTACTCAATTGTGTTACATCATTTATTCATTTTTATTTAATTCATTTGAATATCATATGATATTATGTAAATATTTTGGATTTTTTGTTAAGAATTATATTGATATCAAATTGACATAATTTTGATTAATTAGATAATCGCAACACCATTAATTAAGAAAGTTGTTAATGAGAGAATGGAAAAATCACAATTAGAAAATTTGTAAGCACTAAAAGTTATAAAGGCAAACACATAACGTGTTAAGACTCTTAATTTTAAATCCTAAATTATACTATTTTAGGGTATTTTGTGTTGAATTTCTTAGTCTTATTCCTAGTTTTTGGTATTTAGTGAGTTAAATGTCAAAAATATATCTTCTGGAAATTGGATTAAAATTATTTATTGGAAATTAATGTTATTTATGTTACGAAGAATTTTATTACCGGACAATTTTGGTTAAAAATATCTCCGGTTGCTGAAGAACTTATTCTATCAATTGAGTTGCGATGAGAGTATATATATTTTATCAAAAAAGATTGAGATGTGAGTGCAGTGATGTTGTGTAAGAGTATTTAGATATTTGTTGTGTTAGTTGTAATTATAATATATATATATATATATATATATATATATATATATATATATATATAATATATATATAATATATAATATATGATATATATATATATATATATATATATATATATGAGAAGAGGAAAAGGCCGGAAAAAAAAAAGAAAACATGTTTCCTCCCTACTCGTGGATCCTTATTCTTCTTCCTTCCATTTTCTTTTTCCTTCTTTTGCTTCAAGAAAAGAAACCAAGGGTGAGAAAAAATGAATTTCCAGCTTCCTTTTTCTTCTTTGATTCGAAAAGAAAGAAAAACGGTGTTAGGAGTTTTCAAAAACCGTCAAACACAAACCTCCGAATTACTTCTAGATCTAAGCTTTATTTCGCAAGAGAGATAGAAGGGAAAGTTGCTCAACTCCACGCTATGGTGCTAGTGAACTAACTTTGGAAGCGACATTAATCGCGGTACCGTAATCGCTCGTTAAAGCTAACGTTAAGGTAAAGGTTGCTTTCCCAAACTTTTAGTTTGCATTTAGGGACTTATTTGTGGTTGGGTGGAAAATAAATGTGTTGGGTTTCAATGTAGATTTGGGGAAAATGAATTAAATGCTTTTAGGAGTGAAAGTTTCGAGTTCGGTTTTGGAGATATTGATGAATGTTTTTATGGAAAAAGAATTCATATCATTTAATTTGTGTTGTTGAGGAAATGAAATTTATGTGTTTGAGGTGTGTTTTGTGAAAATTAGTTTGGCATGAGTTATGTTTGAATTTTGTGGATTTTGTGGTGATTGATGATTAAACTTGGTGTGGATTTTGTGGATTTTGAATTGATCAGATTTAATGTAAATTGTGGATTAATTTGATGTGTGTGGTGGAAAAATAAATATTTTGAGTATGCTCTGGTAATCGTGTTGACCCGTGATAGGTGCACCTCGATTAAATAGTACTATTGCCCTGTGATAAGCGGTACATTTACGATTTACATATTTAGTAAGTCGTGCTGACCGTGATACGTGGCACCTCGGTAATTTAGTATTATTGGCCTGTGATAGACGGTACAATTATGATTTACGCCCTTTCGAGGTAGGGTTTGGTTTGGAATTCGAGTCATGCATTTTTGGCATATACCATTGCATTTAGGGTGCGTGGCTACGCGAGTCGGGTTTGATTTTAATGTTATGATTGGCGTGTGTATAGCTCAGTTGTTGTTGTGATTGTGCCCTTAATTTGTTAAGTCTGATTGTTTTGGATTTGTTGTAAGTGTTGATTAATTGCGAAACCTTTTCGAAACGTTTCAAAAACTAATTTCTGCACTTTTTCTGATGTGTATTCGAATATAAGAAGGTTTTAGTCGAATACATATGTTCCTTGGGGTTCTGGAGCTTTGGTTAAGATTATAGGTCAACCTGTAGGTTGGGAGTTATTATGTGATCATGCGTCGGGTAATTTGTCTGAGCTGTCAGATCAGGGGTAGTTATTATGTGTTGATATAGTCGAAAGTTAATTTTGGGAATTGTTCTAAAGGTGTTGAGATTTCTTCTAGATGTTGGTATGGAAGAAAAATGTATCCAAGAAGGATGACGCTGCAAGAGTTAACATCAATGGGGATGATCAAATGGTTGAAGCTAGGAATAACATGGTTGCTGTCTGTTGCGACAAACTGTTGCAAAGACTCTACGAGATCTGGTCAAGAGGAAATAGAGATATTTTCTACTAAGTCAAGAGGATTGTAAGATTTCTTCATTACATCCTCCAAAGTTCAAGTGGTGATGAGAAATCAGAAAATGTTGATAAGTGGAATCAAGAAGTGGAAAGATCTTCCGAAAAGAGATTGTCTGGCAGGCTTGAAGCGAATCATATGACGCATGGATTATACAAGTGGTTCAAAAGACATAGAGCTATGTTGTTGGTGGTAGCTCAAAGATGATGGGTATGGATGGATTAAAGTTATACTAAATAGGTGATTTCAAGAAGATCTAAGTGGAGACTTTGTTAAAAAGTTAGATGTTTTTTAGTAGATCTCAAAGATGAGACTGGATGAAAGTTATAATTGTCCAAGAGAAGTGACATCATGGAATTGTTGAGAAGAAAGGATCCATTGGAATACATTGGGTGCTTAGTGTCAAAGAAGAGACTTGTGTTGAAGTTAAGGGGCGCTGCGCGTTAAGGGTAAATACAAACTTGGTAATATAAAGTAACACTTTAGAGAATGTCGATACCTTAGGGTAAAGTCCCGAGCATTCGAGTTAAACTAAATCATAACTCAGATATTAAGTGTGAATCTCATGACAAGTCATGAGTGGAACATATTTTGGTGATAAGTGGAAAATCTCTTTGTGGTTTAGAAGAATAGTAAGTATGGATAAGTGATTTGGATGAAATTATAGATGTACAAGTTTAATTTTGAGTGATGATGTCGAAAAACATAAGGATTTAAACTTGATGTATTGAACTGCATGTTACTCATTAAGTGGAATTTGGAAGTATCGAGGTAGAGGTACTTCGAATTGTCGAATGTAAGTTAGAGATCATTAAAGATGATAATTACTAGAGAGAATGTTAATATTTGAACTAGACGGAGGGATTAATTCGAGATGAATTTGGGACCTGTGGTTGATTTTAAGTTGATGATTTAAAATCCACAAGGTTGACTGTAGGACAAAGTAATGCTAAAAATTGATAATAAGGAAGTTGATGTAGGCAAGTAATAAATAGTTCATGTTAGAATGAATGTATGAAGATTACTAAAAACGATGTGCTATTATTAAAAGTTTTCATTAGTGAGATTACAAGATATTAGAGTCAATAATGAATAAGACCTTGTATTGTATCTTAAGATGAAATGAATGAAATGTGACGTGTGTGATATTTGGAGATTTCAAGGATCAATTTTAGAATTTATTCAATGATAGAAAGTGAAAAAGAAGAATGTAGACGAATGATATATGGTTTAGTTGTTGGGTTTTGGAAGTCAAGCGTTAAGAATTAAATGAGTGTTTTAGTAACTAGATGGACAGAAAGGAGTGGTCTTTGAGATTTTTTCTGCAAGTTATGAGATGAACTTATAGAAATTATTTCTTAGGAATGCTTTTGGGGAACGCTTGAGAAATAGTTCTAGGACGTTCGCTTGTTAGATTCTTCAGTTTGTACTCGGTGAAGGTTGAGAAGAATAGAATCCAACGAGTGAACCAATGTGGAATAATGTGCCAGAAAACTGTTGAGCAGCACAAAGAGATGTAGCTGTACAATTGAAGATTCAAGAAAGATTATCTCACCTATAATTCATACATTGCTATTATAAGGATATGCATGATACAGAAGGCATATTAATACATTTCAAGGGGTTTTTATTGAGTTCTCAATTAAAGTATTTAAATGTTGTTGGTAGGAAAGAATTAGCATCGAAATGGAACATTTTGGTGGAGTTCAGTAAAGCTTGATTTTATGAAATCACTAACAATGAAAAAGACGGAGTATGGATGACATGAGCTAAGCAAATAAAAGACTCTAGATTGAACAGGGAACGTGAATCGGTAAGAGGTGAAAAGTGTTGAGATATATTTTAGATAAAATATTCGTGAGAGACCGTGAAAGTTGAGGAAGGAATTAAGATTTTTGATTGTTGAAGGAATTCTTAATGACCAGTATGACAAGCTTCTTCGAAGGAAGAAAAGTTTAATAGTAAAAGGAAAGACAAAAGAAAATCCAGTTAGGTTGGATGAAATTTTGGGATATGACGCACAATGGTGTGTTCCAATTGTGGTTGTCAAAGAAGAGAACAATTTTTGGGAAAAGACATATAAGAGTAAGCTAAGTAATGATTTTGAAATAATGAAGAGATAATCATCAAGCTGCAAATAAAGGATGCGGCGAAATTGAGAAGTATCAGAATGAATAAAGGTAGTAGATGTAGTAAAATTATTTTTGAATTTGCATAGAATTGCGAAGTATGTAAGAAATTGTCTAGTGAAGCGTGAATTTGAGGTGTTAGGCATGAGACAAATGTAGACCTTGATATGTGAATTAAATTCAAGTTGGATTTTGTTGGAAACGTGACTCTTGAAATGAAGTACTAAACTGAAAGGAAGTTTGTGTGTCCTAAGTAGTATAGTTTTTGGCATGTTATCGAAAACATTTGAGGAAGCTTGGATCACCAAGCAGATGTGGAGATAGAATTATTAAAGTTATAATTGGAATAGCATACTGATAAGAACACTACGGTTTGACGTAGTTGTACGACTAAATAAAAATCGAGGATTTGTGGACAATGGAGAAATTTAGGAGTTCTTGGCTGTAGTGATTGTTTTGGGCTCAGTGTGTTGGTGTTATACTTAGTGTTTCGGTTTGGTACCAAATAGATGTTTCGTACCGAGTGGATGTAAATGAGGCTATGTGACATAGCTATGGGCGATTGTACTTTGTCGACAGGATCAAAGTTATAGGAAAATAAGGGAAACTCAGTGGACCTTGAGAAGATTGTTGACCGCTTGTGCATTAGGATAACCTCAAGTGTAAGTTGCAAGGAGCGCTATTACAGTTCGGTTAAGATAGTCTAAGCCACCATCATGGTTGTTGGCTACTTATTGACAAATTGAGGAACTGATCATCCTTAATCTCTTGTTGATAGTAGATGAAATCATATTGAATGGAATGGACGAATCTTACCATCTATGGTAGTGTGTAGAGTTATTAAGCATCCTATGAAAAAGGGTAGGCAACACTTTTTTCGAGTAGGCCGCGTGAAACAAGTTGTGACTTGTATGTTGAATTTGAGTACAAACCTAGTGTGGATTGCTACTCGTACTTTAAGTTTCAAGGACGAAACTTCTTTTTGGAGGGTAGTAATGTAAGACCCTTAATTTTAAATCCTAAATTATACTATTTTAAGTTATTTTGTGTTGAATTTCTTAGACTTTTAGCTCAGTTTTTGGTATTTAGTGAGTTAAATGCCAAAAATATATTTTTGGAAATCGAATTAAAATTATTTTTCGGAAAATAATTTATTAATGTTACGAATAATTTAATACCAGATTTTTAAAAAAATTATCTCCGATTGCTGAAAACTTTATCTGTCAATTGAGTTGCAACGAGAGTATATATTTTTATCAAAATAGATTGAGATGTGAGAAAAGCGATGTGGTGTAAGAGTATTTTATATATTTGTTGGTTTACCTTCTTTTTCTTTAAGAAAAGAAACCCAAGGGCTTAGTGGGTGAGAAAGAACGAATTTCCAGCTTCCTCTTCTTCTTCGTTGATTCGAAAACGAAGAAAAACGGTGTTAGGGCTTTTCAAAAACTGTCAAACACAAACCTCCATATTTCTTTCTAGATCTAAGCTTTATTTCGCAAAGAGATAGAAGGGAAAGTTGCTCATCTCCACACTACGGTGCTAGTGAACTAACTTTGGAAGCGACATCGCGAGCGGAGATTTTATCAGAATTAATCGCGATACCTTAATCGCTCGTTAAAGCTAACGTTAAGGTAAGGGTTCCTTCCAGACTTTTAGTTTGCATTTACGGACTTATTTGTGGTTGGGTGGAAAATAAATGTGTTGGGTTTGAAGTGTAGATTTGAAGAAAATGAATTAAATGCTTTTATGGGTGAAAGTTTGGAGTTTGATTTTGGAGATATTGATGAGTGTTTTTGTGGAAAAAGAATTTCACTCATTTACGTGTGTTGTTGAGCAAATGAAATTTGATGTGTTTGAGGTGTGTTTTCTGAAAATTAGTTTGCCATGAGTTATGTTTGAATTTTGTGGAAATTTGTGGTGATTGATGATTAAACTTGGTGTGGATTTTGTGGATTTTGAATTGATCAGGTTTAATGTAAATTGTGGATTAAATTTGATGTGTGTGGTGGAAAAATAAATATTTGAGTATGCTCTGTGTGGAATTTGAAAATCATTAGTGTTAAATGAGTATTAAAAATGTGGAATCTCTTAATATCTACATTTACTTAATGATTCTTGTGGATATAGTCAGAGTATGCTCATGCATTTCATAGTACATGGCGACCGGATGGGCCATGATGATAGTGGTGATCGGATGGGCCACGAGATGGTTCCATGTGATTTGTGGGATAATCTTATCCTTGCGGGGATTATCGCGTCGTGTAAGGTCTGTGATAGACTGCACATTTTTGGTAAATCGTGCTGACCCGTGATAGGTGGCACCTCGATAAATAGTACTATTGGCCTGTGATAAGAGGTACATTTACGATTTACATATTTAGTAAGTCGTGTTGACCCGTGATAGGTGGCACCTCGGTAATTTAGTACTATTGGCCTGTGATAGGCGATACAATTATGATTTACGCCCCTTCGAGGAGGGTTTGGTTTGGAATTCCGAGTCCATGCATTTTGACATATACGCATTGCATTTAGGGTGTGTGGCACGCGAGTCAGGTTTGATTTAATGTTATGATTGCTTGTGTATACTCAGTTGTTGTTGTGATTGTGCCTTAATTGCTAAGTGTGATTATTTTGGATTTTTTGTAAGTGTTGATTAATTGCGAAACCTTTTTGAAACGTTTCAAAACTAATTTCTGCATTTTTTCTGATGTGTATTCGAATATAAGAAGGTTTTAGTCGAATACATATGTTCAAATTTGGCTACTGACTTCTGAATTCGCACTTGTATTCGGCTACAACGATGCTATAGTCGAATACAGTGGTGCTATTTTTGCTGTTGTCATCTTGTCTCGTAGTCGACTACATCCTGTCTCGTAGTCGACTACAAATGTGTTGTTTTTGCTACTGACTTATGAAATAGCATTGTATTCGAACAAAAGGATGTTGTATTCGAATACAATAGTGCAGTTTTGTTAAAAACTCCATTTTTCAACTTTGATTATGCTTGTCTAGCATATGAAAACCCTTGCAAGGTGCATGCTAAGTTGAAAGGTTATTTTGTGCATTTGAAACTTAAAGTCTATGTGTTATTTGTTAATTTCGATTGGTGACCCTTTACAATTATTGTCGAAATTTGGGCTTTGCCTCAGATGAGAATCAGGATCGTCCTTCCAGTTAGTACCCTGGAAATGGGAAGGTAGTTGGACATACCTGACCGGGGCTGTGTTAGGAGGATTTTGTGCGGGGAGTGTGGAGACCACCCAGGTTGTATAGCTTTTTGTAGTATGATCAGATTAGATGGTTGTATAGGGATTAGTTGTCTTTCTTTGGGGAATGTATTTACTTTATTTTGGAAGACTATACCTATACCTCATATTGTCAGCTTGACTTTTATTTTGATGGGTCCATGTATAACTTTTTGATGTGACGTGGGGAAGTTAAAATTCTTGGGGCTATGCTTTTGTACGAGTGTCTGCCGAGAATACCCCAGGGGTATGAGCTATGTCAGATAGGTCTCATAGCCCTGGTGTATTTTTCTGTTTAAATACTTTGGATTTGTATTTCAAAAAAATTATTTATGTTGCTTATAATTATTTGTTGACTTTCGTCGTTATGTTACGACTTAAATATTTTATCAAAAAGTATTTATTCCTTCATTTCTAAACTTTGATTTTTGTTTTGTTTTGAAAAAAAAAACACTGTTATATAATGTATATTGATGAAAGTTATAAGAAAAAAGTCTAAATGATCATATATAAGGGATAAGATCTACAAAATATTCTATATATATTCAATTCGGTATATAAAATTATAAAATTGTATTAATTTAATATTTAAAATATAATTAAATATTTTGAAAATAAAATAATTCTTAACTATAATTATCAAATATTTCCATGTATGGATGATATATATTTGAGTGTTCTTGTCTACTTAATTGAAATTCTGATATTACTTGAAAGTGCACTTAATTGATCCCTTATTATGTGATTGATGAGACTGGACTGTATATTGTGAGTTGTGTAAATCAAATATTGGGATTTTATGTGATTGACTGATATAATTATATATAATGATGAATATTGTGAAGTCAAACTAAAACTTATCAAGTTGTGATGATCGAGTAAGTTTAAGATATGTGTTGTAGATTTTGGAGTTAGGATTATTTTGTCATCATATAGGGAGGGTATGATAAACCTAGTGATTCAGGGAAGTACAACTGAATGAGCCTGATCGTGGATGGCTACAGTCGAACTGTAAGGTAAGACTGATAGACCTTGAGGGTATCTCTAGTGGGAAATTCCTAAGTGGATTAGTGGGTAATTCCCTATGGTCGGGAGCTACCGTGCAACACAAGAGTACCCTGACCGTCGCGTATATGTGTCTCGAGTTGAGTTGAGGGGATCTATGAGGACTTGGCCATTCATGAATTGTCTGTCCACTCTATTCATGAATAGTATCAGGCCTCCTAACCAAGTACTTCAGAGTAGAATGGTACCAAATGATGAAGTATAGAGTATAGGACATGCATAACATTTCGTTCTTGTAACTGTTTTATTGTGATTGAATTAGATTAACCTTCGATATTATGTTCTTGAATGTTCTCTTTATTTGTGTTGTTTTGACTAATTGCGTGTTCTCCTCGTGTATTTTATATTGTTACATAATTTCGAAACTCACCCCTTGTTGTTTGTGTTTGGCGTTTGCGATAGACGCAGACAAGTTGGAAGCTGCAGGTGATAACTAGTACCATCAGAGTGGCGAAAGCCATCTTGTCTTGAAGACTTTTTATTATATATATATATTTTTTTGTTAACGTCTTTTAGTTTGGGAATTCCCACTCTGATAGTGACATCGGGTTGAGACTAAATTTATATTTATCATTAAACTTATGTATGTGTGCTTCAAAAAGGATGTTATTGACTATTGTTAGGGTTGTTAACTCTGATGGAAATTTTGGATTAATGTGACATGTTCATTATTTCGTGATACTATTTACCTTAAAAAAATATTTGAAAGTTTATTTATTTATATTTTGTAAGACTTTCATTATTTTAAAAATAAAATTTAAATTAAAAAGTTAATATTAATTTAGGGTTTTAGGGTGTCACACAATTCCTCCCTCTCCAAACGTCCTTTCTCCATTACAACCTTTGAAAATGAAGAACTAAATGTTACAAACCTGTAATCCAAATATCAACCTGCTCCAACGGTTAACGAGTGCGCAATTGATGTTTTTCTAAGACTGATTTAGAAAAATCTGGAATAGTGTTTACTCTTCTCTTTTCTCTTTTGGTGGCTACTTTTTCTTTCAAAATAGTCTCTCTATTTTTCAATCATAATAAGACCCCTCTCCACTTTAATAAGTGAAACACATGAGCTACAATATTTGGACTTTTCTCCACCTAGGAAGGGAGCCCAATACCCAACAAGTATCACATGAGAAAATTTTACAATTTGAGGTAGCTTAATACTTTATTTAACATTCGATTATGTTGTCTTGTTTATACACACTTACTTACTTTAAGATTATAATAAGGTGGCTTGGAATGCACATGGTCAACTGATTGATCCTAATTGTTCAATGCTAGTAAGCTACATTGGTACTATGACTTGTCAATATATTCCGATTACTTGTGATGATTGGAAGAATAAAATATTGGAAGCCGCCAAAAATCTTATTTGAAAAGATATACAAATATTTTGTTTGTTGTAGTTATTTATTGTTTATGTCGTTGACATTAAAATACATCTATTTAAACTTTTGTATTTGTTATTTTGTGTAGAGATCTTTCATAGATATATGTAAAAAAACATATACTTAGGGTTGCTGAAAAATTGCATAGATTTTTTTCAAACTCTCTTAACAAAAAATATCTTAAAGATGACGGCAAAAATTTTAATGGTTGTGTGAAGCTTTATGAAAACAAGATTTCATTGAACGAATGGACAACTTTTGTAAAAAAAAAGAAAAAACGAAGCTTTTCAAGTAAGATTAATTTTTACATAAGTGTCTTATTCATAATATAGTTTAATATGACTGATAATTATTTATACAAAAACATAGCAATACAAAATCGTGAGAGAGTGTCAAATCTCTTATTATATCCATACAAAACGTAACGTATGAGATATATGCACCTTTGGAGCAAAACATAGTAACAATAGAATCTAACTCTTATGATTATTTGTTTAATTATTTAGACAAAAGAGACGGGATATAACCAAACATCTGTTGGTCCTCATATATTGTGGAAAGTTGCATGTGAAAATAAAGATGGAAATATTGATAACGAAGGTGTTCTGCAAGTATATGAACAATGTGCAAGTATATAATAACTATAACACCCTAAATTTTATGATAAACTATTTTATTAATTAAATAGAATTTTAAATAATTAATTTGATGTTAAAATTATTATAAAATATATGTTAATAAACTTTGTGATTAATTTCCGTTTTATGATGTGCTAGTTTTATATATACTAGATTACATGAGCGATATAAATAATAAATATTATATTTCATTATTTGATATATATTTTAAAGAAAAAAACTTTTATACGATTTTACGTGTATATACGCAACCCAATTATTATATCATTCTTTTTATGTGTTTGACTATTATTAAATGTGTACTTAATTTTATTTATTTAATTCTAAATATACTTTATTTTAATTATTTACTTTATAAATAATTATCTTGAAATAGTGGTAATATTGTGTTTGATTTTCTTTATTTTGATATACTTATTATGATATTGGGATTATATATATATTTAGTATGATTTAGTATTTAATATAAAGTGTTGATTTTATACTTGTCTATTTTATAATTTTTAATATTCTCTAATTATGATAGTATTTTAATGTGAGTATTAAAAAAAAAGTATCATTAGGGTGATTATTTTGAATATGAAGGTTTTGATTATTAATATATTTTAAACGATTTATTACTTTATTTCATAAAATATTAGTTTGGAATATTAGCAATATTTAGTAAATAAATTATGTTAAAACATTAGTTTTATTAATTATTGGTTTTATTTAAAAATAAATAAAGGGACCAATGAGTTTTAACCATGTGTGAACCCTAATTGTTAATAAAATAAAACAAAAACAAAAAAAAAGGAGAATTGGACGAGCAACTTTGAAACCAAAGTGGAAACACAACAACTACCTATCGTTTGGCACCGGTGATCAATAACTGTCTAGAAAACTTTCTCTATTTTAGCCCAAATTTGAGTATGTTATTTCATTCATTTAACTAGTCCATTAAACATAATTTTCCATAATTTTAACAACCCCAATTTCTCTCTAAAATACCCGACTTCTCCGTTTGTAGAATTTGTTATTTTGCACCGTTCTCCTTCATCGTAATTCCGATTTGAGTGAAACCAACGCCAAAACAACCGTGTGAAAAGTGGGTATATTATCCACTAATTGGTTTTCTGATTTATGGTAATTTTCCTTGACCGAATTTCAAATTTAGTTTTTAGAGTATCTTCTCATATTTTATTTTTAACGTTTACCCATAAACTGTCGAGTTAGATCGATTGATGAACAAAGAGTCAATGAACAAAGGCTGTTTGCTCGTGAAATCATATTCGTGTGTGAAAGCGTCGACATAAGATAAGGGGTGAGAGAGCGTTTGAATTCATGGGTAATATATATTGTGAGATGAACGGGAAAACTGTATTTCCCAACCATTCATTCAGAGCTCGCTATGTATGACAGTAGCCCTTTGAAGGATAAATTAATTAATGTGAAAATATGGAAATTGTGAGATTAAAATATAGAATAGAAATATTTGCAGGGTGTTGATTGATTTAATTTATTTGAATGTGTGACTTGGTGGTATTTGGATGGGGAATTCCTAGGTGACTTGGAGGTAGCACTCCAAATGTCGGGAGCTACCACGCAACACATGTTTACCTCGACTGTCACGTATATGTGTCTCGGGTTGAGTTGATGGGATCTATAAGGACAGTGCCAATTTAAATTGTCCGTCTACTGGGATGGTGGCATAGTATCAAGCCTCCTAACCAAGTACTTCAAAGTTAGAATGGTACCACATTGTGAAGTAGAGTCTAAGCTCATGCATAACATTGCATTTTCTTGTGATTGTTTTGTCGTGATTAATATGTATTATGTGTGATAATAATTTATACGATGATTTGATGTTACAGTGAAGTGTATGGATTTTCTTTGATTTTGACTATATAATGTGATGTTTTCCTTGAAGAATGTTTGTGTAACGATACGGTTTATTGATGATTAATTGTGTGTTCCTCTTATTTATATTATACTATCAACATGATTTCAAAACTCACCACCTTCGTTGTTTGTGTTTGACTGGCTTGGCCCTGCGTTTGTGAAATCGCAGTTATTACAGGTTAATGAGTCTCGAAGTTCAAGTTTGGGAGAAACCCCGCTCTGATAGGTGATACGGGGAATTAAGAGTTGTAATGTGTATTTTACTTATGTTATTACAAATGACTATTTATATGAAAACTTAGTACGAGTAAGTCTTGGGAATTAAATCAAGAAATTCTAGTTAAATCAAGTTCATTGATATTGAACTATTTTAATTGAGGAACAAAGTTGAATTGTTACATGTGTATTTAGAGAAACGTGATATCCTAAATTAGATATTAAAGTTGTTATTCTCATTAACCGATTTTCTTTATCAGCTGCAAGTTTTCTTCAAATAATTTAGTATATATTATTATAAATGTTATTTTGGGGTTTAGGGTGTCATAATAACACTAGTTATATTTGTTAATTGTGAAATAGTTCATGATAAACTTATCTTCTTCATATTGATTTATGTTAATTAGGAGATTTTATCTCAAAGAGAGATACAACACACCACAAGTTGTAGGAATATACTTAGTAAAATATTAAATGTTCCTGAGTATTTTGGTCATGTGAGGGGTAAGGGGTTTGAGTCATTCCAGAAGACTATTATCAATGTGAAACCTTAAACCCCAAAATAATATATATAATAATTTTTGTCATATTTCTATAAAATTTGCAGCGGATAAATAAAAATATGTTTCCAAGAAAATAAAAACTTTAATTTTTAATTTAGGATATCACGTTTCTCAAAAATCAAAAGGAACACTTTAACTTCTTTACTCCATAGTGCAATCTCAATAAGCTTGAATTAAGTATAATTACTTGATTTAATTCTAAAAACCTACTAGTACTTATATGGTTTTCATACAAAACTCGTTTCAAAATAAATAAGTAAAATACAAATTACAACCCTTATTCTCAGTATCACCTATCAGAGCGGGGTTCCTCCCAAACTTGAACTTCAAGAATTATTAACCTATAACAACTGCGATTTCGCAAACGCAGGGTCAAGCCAGTCAAACACAAACAACGAAGGAGGTGAGTTTCGAAATCATGTTAATAGTATAATATAAGTAAGAAGAACACACAACAATCATAATAGACTGTATCATAATCACATTACGATATATCAAAATATTTAAGTAACTGTATCATATTATAACATCAAATTCACTCAAGTAAAATGATCATCTCAATATAATATGCATCAAATCATCTAAGAGTAATTATCATTACTTTTGAAACACATCAATCACAACGAAACAATCACAAGGAAATGTAATGTTATGCATGAGCTTAGACTCTACTGCACAATGTGGTACCATTCTAACTCTGAAGTACTTGGTTAGGAGGCTTGATACTATGCCACCATCCCGGTGGACGGACAATTCAAATTGGCCCTATCCTCATAGATCCCCTCAACTCAACCCGAGACACATATACGTGACAGTCGAGGTAAACGTGTGTTGCGTGGTAGCTCCCGACATTTGGAGTGCTACCTCCAAGTCACCTAGGAATTCCCCACCCGAATACCTCCAAGGTCTAACAATCTTGCCTTAAGGCTCGACAGTAGACCGCCACGATCAGGCTCATTCAGTTGTACTTCCCCGGAATCACTAGGCTTGTCAGGCCCTACCTAAATGATGATAAAATAATCTCCACTTCACAAATTCACAATATTTATTGTCTCCCCTCGTTGGTATATGATACTCCATTAATACCGTCATCTCAGACACAAATTGAAATCACAATATTCTCATCACAATTTATAATATCACTATAATTAATCACACATCATCACATAAACTCATCACAAATTTATAGAATCACTACATCAATCATACAACAACACGTATATTCATCACAAATTTATCACATCACCATTATTAATCATACATTATCATCATTACATATAATTATCACAACACATCTATTTTTATTATAACATCATTTAAACTCATCTAATCAAACATATGCATAAAATTAATTCAACAACCAATATCACAATAATATCACACACCATACATTTAAAGAAATTAAATCAAATATCACAATAATATCAAGTGCCACACATTTAACGAAATTAAACCAAATATCACAATAATATCAAATGCCACACATTCAAACAAATTAAATTAATCAACACCCTACAAATATTTCTATTCTATATTTTAATCTCACAATTTCCATATTTTCACATTAATTAATTTATCCCTCAAAGGGCTACTGCCATACGTAGCGAGCCCCAGATGAATCGTTGGGAAATACGGTTTTCTCGTTCATCTCACAATATATTACACTCATGAATTCAAACGTCCTCTCACCCCTTACCTTATTTTGACGCTTTCACACACGAATATGATTCCATGAGCAAACAGCCTTTGTCCTTTGACTCTTTGTCCTTCAATCGATCTAACTCTACAATTTATGGGTAAACGTCAAAAATAGACTTTGAGAAGACACTTTAAAAATTAAACATCCAAAATAGGTCAAGTAAACTTAGCATAAATTAGAAAACTAATAAGTGGATAATATAACCACTTTTTACACGATCGTTTTGGCGTTGGTTTCACTCAAATCGGACTTACGGTGAAGGAGAACGGTTCAAACTAAGTAATTTAACAAGGTGAGAAGTCTGGGATTTTAGAGAGAAATTTGGATGGTTAAAAATATGAGGAAGTATGTTTATTTGACTACCTAAATGAATAAAACGACATACTGAAATTTGGACGAGAACGGAGAAACTTTTCATGAACAATTATCGATCGTCAGTGTCAAACTATAGGTTGTTGTTGTGTTTCTCTTTGGTTTTACGGCTGCTGCAGCTCCTTTCTTACTTTTCTTATTTTTATTTTATTAACGTAATTAGGGTTAACATAAATGGATCAAGCCCATTTGTCCCTTATTTAATATATGTTTTACTATTATTATTTTTATTTTTCTAAAACAAAATTAATTGTTACTTAGTCT